>JACJUY010015197.1:3448-16019 GCA_014220935.1 Platorchestia sp. MABIK | reverse complement strand
TAATGACCTCAACAGTGTTAATGACCTCAACAGTGTTAATGACCTCAACAGTGTTAATGAACTCAACAGTGTTAATGACCTCAACAGTGTTAATGACCTCAACAGTGTTAATGACCTCAACAGTGTTAATGACCTCAACAGTGTTAATGACCTTCACGGTGCTAATAACCTTCACGGTGCTAATAACCTTCACGGTGCTAATAACCTTCACGGTGTTAGTAATTTTACCTGAGTTAACAATTTAACCTCTGACAGTAATTTTAGAGTTTGAAGTTAATTATTTTATTGCCTTCAAGTTTCACGAATCAAATTATATTTTTCAATTTGTTTACGACAAACTTGTTCAATGGTTCTTCCCATCAAATGTACCTGGTTAGCTCGAGTTAGCTCTATGTACATTGATGAACGGCGACGAGAGCATCTGAGGTGAAAAGGTGAATGATTGTCAAAGTTAAAGGTATGATTCTGCTGAAAAAAGTTTCGAACGGTCTCGTCTTGCTGAGGGTTAGATCCCTGCGTCACGTGATAGACTGGTGATTGAGTATGAAGAATTTTTTGTGGCACGTTAAGGGTGTGATTAAGTCTAACGCAAAACTAACTAACTGACCATGATATCCTGTCGCTATAATGTCTCTAGAATTCAGCTCTCTTTAGCGTATGCATAATAAATGCGTAAGTTCATTATACTTCAATTCAATGGCAAGTTCATTTATCGAGTTTACTTTAAGGAGAATACGATGGTTAGTTTTCGGCGTTGTGGTATTGGTGGAGTTTAGCGCTTGCAGCAACTGAATGCTTCAGTAAACCTGTATGTGTAATAAATTCAGTTGAAATTGCTCAATTTTGGAGAAGTCTATTATTTCGCACTAACACGCATAAGATTTTAATTCTTGTGAATACTAGCGAGGACAAGGTCCAATTATAATTCGCGGAAGGAGGTAATCAGAAACTCATAAACTGCTCTTCATGTAAGCGTAATGATATTAAAGTGAATTTAGCTACACTCACGTTAATTCGAAAAGTATCGAACTGAAACTCCTTAAGGGTTGTTATATCAGCGCTTAACACGTTCCCGCTAATTTGGCCATATGTGGACCATCCGGTAAATTGCTCATTCACGTTACCGGTTTAAATGAATGACATTTCATCTGTTTTGCGACCTTTTGATGAAATGGCTGTCATCGTACGAGGTGAAATGTTAACGTGCAATTGTATTTTTCACATTTTTTTGGGAAAGACAAAGGTAAATTCGAGCCGTTAAGTAGATTTCCTTATTCTGTTAGTGACAGCCTAACCAAACCAATCGTTAACAACCGCGGAAACGCGGTGAACGTGTTAAGTAACTTGGCAACCGCAGGAGGCACACTCAAGAAGTTTTCCCTAGTAATGTGCCTGCCAGTATCCTAGTTACTCGCGCATTGGTAACGCGGGTCAGGCAAGCTGGAGGGTATGGTGTTAAAGTTCGCTTTGCAAATGTTTCCAATATTTTTTGAGTTCGAATCTGCTTAAAAGAGCAATAGAGGTCCTGTAGTGTTTTCAATTCTATTGAATAGTGCTTCTATACCTGGCCAGCCTATAGGAAAACCAATTTGAGAGAAATTGTTAGTATAATGATACGAATGTATTTAAAGGAAATGGTTTTAAGGATATATCAAATCTACCTACCTTTTAGCACTAGAGGTTTCCAGTTTCAGCACGTGAAATAGGTTACAACAACTTTTTGACTTCCAAGAATTACTTAAAACTGGTACTTCGAATGTTGAATTTTGCAGTTCGTTCGAAACTTGTTCCCTAGGCGTTCGACCACATACGCCATGTTTGCAGCCAGTGTGCCCGTCTTGACGGTCGTGACTCTGTTGTCACTCGGTGTTACTTCTCCGTTCTTCAAAGCCTCGATGTCTGCCACTGCAGGCAAGTTTCCTGCAGGTTCTTTAATTAACACGCTGACCATTTATTGGGACATGTGTACCGTTAAGTAAATTCCTCAATTGCATACCGGCATTTCAATCATTTCACTGCCTTTTTAAAAATTGATTTTAGTACACGATGTGAAATATCATCATGTAATTGTTTTTCACACTTTTTAGAAAGGATAAGAATGGATTTCAGTCATACAGGAGGTTTTTCAATTCTGTTACTCACAACCTAGCCGAACCAACCGTACCATTCGTCAAAAGGTAATCGTGTTTGAGGAATGTTACGCAGAAAAAATAGCTCCGTCGGATTATAAATTCGAATGGGTGACTGAAAGATTCACTGACTTGTCAAATCGTTTCAGATACAAATATTGTGAAAGATTTTTTCTCTGTGAAAGAAACTTGAAGTACGTTAATCCTAAAGCCCTATTGTAGAGTAGAATTCAGCGTTTCTTTGGTCTAGACAAGAGGGGCTGCCACTACGGACTCGTACTGCGCAGTTAGTACGCTGTCCTAACTCGTCAAACTTTTCATTTGTTACTCTATAGCACGTAACAATTGCCAGATTTCTAAGCAGATTTCATTACGCAATTTCGTTTAAATTTACTATAAAGTAAATGGAAGTACAGCAACTAAATTACTCTCTACGAGATAAATTGAATTACTTGAATTCGCAGAAACTCGTCTG
Organism: Platorchestia sp. MABIK; assembly: GCA_014220935.1. Taxonomy (NCBI): domain Eukaryota; kingdom Metazoa; phylum Arthropoda; class Malacostraca; order Amphipoda; family Talitridae; genus Platorchestia; species Platorchestia sp. MABIK. Next base: position 13,415 of record JACJUY010015197.1, on the reverse strand, counting down.
TTTTTTATATCTGAAATGAGCCATTTTAAAATTGAAGTGACGTCAATACTGAAGTTGTAGATCTTGTAGAAGTGTTCAAAATTGGAACGATATCAGAGGCCCGCAACTGACGCAACCTTCCTTCAGACGAGATGCTGGACAACGCGACCACCTTCGTCAGCGAGCTGGCGGAGGATTGGGCGCCTGAACAGGGCCGCGGCCCCAGCTACAAAGTCGTGGGCTTAGAAAATGGCACTATTCCACGTAAGCGCAGCGCCGACAACTTTTTACATTAATTAAAATTTATTCAGTTTGTATCTTGAAAGTATCGTGAACAGGTTGGTGAGGGCCAGCAGGGATTTCGATGCAACTCGCAACTATTTTTGTCATTTTCAAATTTAACTTAAGTAAAATTATGCACGAGAGGTTACAATAAAACTTGGCTAAACGTCAGTCTTCATTTAGCTAATACACGGCCGATTCAATAATGCTCTCTGAAATTTGAAATACGCTGACAAATTTTGACGCACCTGCGTCTGACGAACGGTTATTCAGTGAAATCTTGGTGCATTTCCACTGACCTCTTATACAAAAGCGATTGAGGAAATTGAATAAAAATGTTCGTTGCTTGTGATGACAGTATTTTTGCTAAAAAATCTGCGGTCTTCTGAATATGTACAGCGTATAAATTTACATTACAATGTTAACATACAAGCAATTTTTCTTCAAATTCGTCGAGTCTGTTATTCCGTGTATCCACAGGCTAGGTGGTGAGTGAAACGTTCATGTGAAATAGCACGATCTGGCGTGAAAGATGTCATCGTTGCACACGGGTCGTACCTGTCCTCGACTCACCAGCTGTCACAATACATATTAATGTTGTAGATAGATCATACACATGTGACGGCTTTGTGACGACTGGACGCACCAGTGTCAGTTTGGCAACAGTTTTTCTCGGTGTGCGTAATTCTCAAAATTAGTTTCGTGTAAGAATTGTGTCAGTGCTCTAGAATTTTCCGTGAAACTATTTACAAAATTGAGCCACATTGATTTCACGTGATTTCTGTATTTCATCTAGTGATATAAATGTTTGTCATTAAGAAGACAAATGCCGTAGTGGAAGTATCGGATGCCGGACTAGTCACGCTTGAACCACGCTTGCTCGCCGTGGCACAGTGGTTAAGGGCATCGCCCTTGCATGTAGGAGTCGAGGGTTCGTATCCCGGCGCTGGCGCGGCGATTTTCCCCGTTGGGTATAAGGGAAAGCTCAAGCACAATACCCCACTCAACCCAGGTGTCGGAAATGGGTACCGGCTTAACGGGGGAACCGTCATGGTGTCCTATACATAGTGTTAGTTATAAGGCATTTGAAAAGCCAATGTTCAAGATCATGTGTATCAGGCTTGATTGGAAATAAAGCATCCTAAGATGCCGATGTTTGTTAAAAAAAAATTATGTAAAAACCTTTTATGGGATATCTACATGTATACTCAACAATGCTACATGCTGGATACAAAATATTTTCCAGAGCTTGGTCAATTAATTTCTCCAGATTATTCGGTGATCTGGAAGTGTATTAAGGATAAACTGAATAGCTGAATTGCAAAGTAAGAAAATGCCAAATGCACGTTTCGTCGAATCTTCGAAGATGAGCAAAAAATTTTTCTTGCCTTTGAAGTAATTTCCTTAATGTGCACGTTGAATTTTTATGAAAACATTTCAGCAGTGTGTTTCTAGGTAATAGTAACCACCAGGTTACTATTAGCTTTGACCTACCTGAAACATTTGGTAGTACTTCTACTAAAACTAGTGCCGAGAAATGAACAATGTGCATGTTGTGACGTGTTGAAAAATGCAGCGTTTTCTTTCTCCAGATCTCCCTCAGGGGGATACAGCTATTGTATCTATGCGAATTAGCGTTCCCAGGGGGACAATGTGAGGGCCCGAGTTAATGGTTAGGTAGGCTTTCCTTTTGTTAAAATAACGTATGTTTTTGTTTTGTTACGGACCAACTTTGTTTCGGTTCACTGCTGTCCTGTATTTTCTACACCTACAACTTTTTCCTTCAACTTTGATCTTGTTTCATGAACTTCTTTCTCATCTTGCCGTTTTTATGCCCTTTCTGCATAGATTCCACGTTGCCTTTACTCCATACTAAATGGTGCCTTCTTCCTTCCTCTGTTTGGATCTCATTTGTTGAGGATAGGGAGGCTTAAACCAACTAATAAACTAATCTTTCTCCAGGTCCAGATCCAGATGGACCTGGTCTTGACAACAAGACAATACAAAACGCCAAAGACATTCTACACCATGTAGACGCGTCAGTGCACCGTAAGTAGGGGATTATTTACGAATTAATAAAAATTGATGGAATGCTCTAGCAATTGCTTCACAATGTATTAACAAACGTGCAAGTGCTCCTGTTTTTTTTCAGTCGCTGTACTTCCAGACGTTAATTCTCCTGCTCTATATTTCCAGAACTCGTGAAAGATTTCATTTCGGAGAAATGTATGGTTCTGCTTCAGAGTTGCATTGCGTTTTGCAAGGTTGATGAATTTGTTGAGAATTGGGAGGATAAAGAACCTTCCACTTGATAACTCCACGCCAAAGAGAAGCAGAATTGAGCGGAGCAAATTTGCCACTGCCCTTCTGTACTTTCCCTTCTGTACTTTCGGCATTGCAATAGCCTTGGTGGCATCGCGCGATCTCGGCTCATGTGAAGCCTTCTTCTAGTTGTTTCAGTATTTTTTTTCAGTCACACGCAAAACATCGGTAGCTAATTTGCCCACAAGTCTAGTTTGAATGGGTTGCATTAAACCTTTCCATAGGTTCCAAATGTGCGCACCTTGAAAGTTTTCTCTTGAAAGTAATAAAATTGGCAACAATATTAAGGGAAATTGACTAATAAGAATATAATGTAGAAGGAAAATGATATAAATTACCGCTCTCAAACATGAACTGTTCTGAACTGAACTGAAAGTTAGGTCGGCCTTCATTTCGTTCAAACTCGATAGGCTTCTTCCGTTCAGTTCAGGATAATTGTTTGTGTGTACTTTTTTGGCACGTTTCGCTTAATTTTTATGTTCAGTAGTTTTATAATATTTTAATCGTACAGTTTATCCGATCAGAAGATGGATGCGCAAGGTGCGAAGATTCTCATTTTTCAACTTCCATACTGATTGGCGCCTTCTTCTCTTAAGTCATTTTCATGTGGTTGGAGAAAGACTTTGGAATTTAAAATAGAATTTAAGCTGATATCGTTACCATTAGAGATAGTAAAGGGTACTCTGTAATAAAAAAAATTGACCCGCGGCATTTAGATTAAACCTCGAGGTCGACATTTTCGATTCAACTGAACCCTAATACAATAATTCTTCCAAAATATCGAATAATTGCCTTTCTTCATAGACTCGATGCACTTTGAAAGCTCGATTGAAAAATGCAGTAGATTTGGATATTCAATTACCCCTGTCTTTTGGTAAATACAATTTTTCAGAGGTCCTCTTCGCTGTCATCGTCCTCTTATTCGTGTTCGGAGCGGGAATGGTGTACTGTCAGGTGAAAATAGTCAGAGACGTGAACAGACTCAGGCGAGTAGTCGAACGTCGGATGCCACCGCCGCCACCAGACGTCGAAAACCCTAGACAAGAACCAGACCTGGAATCACAGAGAAGTGATCACAGCCGCAGCGATGAGCAGCCTCCACCGCAAAATCCTGCCACAGAGCCTGAAATGCAGGAGGAACAAGAGGAAGAACAAGCCGGCCCTCCACCTCCAGGACCCTCGAGACCTCGAGGATCAAATCGTCGCGGTGATGAGCCCGATGAGTCGACAGGTAAAACCCTCGTGTCAGAAGTGATGGAGGTGGTAGAGCAGAAGGAGCACGACGACCCAGAGAGCGAAGATGTTAGATACGGTTCAAGTGAAACTTGTGAAGTAGACAAAGAAAAACTTGAGAGAGTGGGAGAGCCATCTCAATCGGGTAAACAAAAACCGTTTCGAGCTATTCCAGGCACTTCAAGTGGGGTAAGCAGAGAGCCTGAATTCAGTAAATTCGCATCTACTGAATGTGTTTCTGCCAGAAGAGCTTCTAATGGCGCTCCGAGCCCGCGGAAGAAAAGTCAGACTCCAAGCCCAACTAAGCAGAAAGAGATCGCACCCGGCAGGTCCACCTTTGAAATAGCTGAATGACTCGGATAATGCTTTGGAGCAGAATTAAGATTGTGTGCGAAAAATTTACTTCAGGCTTTTTTAAACTTCGTCATTCAGTCCATAAGATTTTGTTATCAAACTGTAGACGCATTTAGCATTTAGTTCATAGAAATTGTTGCTGTTGTTGCAAGGCTTTGTACCTGTTCGAAGTAGCCATTAAAAAATTAAATTTCGCTGGTACATAATGACTTACCCTTATGACTTGGAGTAAAAGCGCCGTACCAATTGTGGTTTCTTAGGAATCGGAACCTATTAGGCGAAATTTTGACGAGAAGTCGAATTTAAAAACTTCTTGAGCACGTCGAGAATGTGGCACATTGCCCCATAATTAAAATATGAGGTGGCTCTTCTGCTCCTGAGCTTTGCTCCTAAACGCTTAGACTGCAGCAATTAAAATTAAAGTTCAACACCAAACTCGAATTTAATGTAAAATGTAAGCTATTTAGAAAATGCCAAACATCACCTGGATTGTGCTTTCATTTAGCTTTGAGTATTTGCGAAAGTTGTGTGTGACTTCTGGCCGGTCGGCAGAATTATGAAAACTCCCTCCGTGTACCACCGGTGGCGCACGTCGCAGTCAGTGTTAATCGTCGGCGACCATGACTCACTGGGATAACTTAAAGTTGTATGTTGAACTGACGGTGTGATGAGACATTCCATGGCGTGCAGTTAATGTTTCGTTTACATACGAAGTACCGTCAGTGTGGGTCAATACGCTGTGCTGTCTTCCGCAGTAACTCGCTTGTATGAGAAAACCTCTTATCATACAGAGTTTTGCTATGACTCATTTGCCTGGCTGCTATGTTGTCTAAACGAGACTTCTCGTACGATTGTCTGTTTAGGTTTTACTTTGGTTCCAGGTTCCAAAGAAATTCTTAACAGCCCATCTGCAGCCTAAACCAGTGTCGATACAAAACCCGTACCATATCGCGTCACTAAGAATTTCTCTTGTAGGATATAACTACGGTTTCTTCTAATAAATTTGGACCAATTTAAAGCTAACATGGGTGCTGCAATACGACTCCTTTGTGAACTGGAGAAAGCGCATTGTAACTCAAAAAAGTTTGATCTTTAATAAAGCAGGAACATAGCCATAATAGCAGAGGTTATGTTGGCAATTTCCTCCAAGATGTTTCTCCTTCTAGGCTTGTACGGTCATCGGACAGCTCTTATAAAAGAGGGATTTAGAAAAAGCGGAAAAAATCGCAAGGGGCTTAACCGGAGGCGAGGGCAGGGGACTCCAAATCGACCCAAATAGGTATTAAGTGTTCGCCAGGAATCGATTTACTCGGTGTATATGGAAGTTGGAGGACGTCAAGTACCCGATTTGATCGTAGAAATTGTGTGAAACAGAACTTAACGTCTGTACCTACATTATAAAACTTTTGAGTTATAGAATGGGTTTCATTAGGTTTTGAAAAAAAGTTGTTGCCGAACCCAGTATGACGCGCTGATAAAACGTCTTCTCAAAGCTTGATAGCTTGTTGCTCTGAAAATGCCTTCCGCCATAACCAGGACTGTGCCATAATGCATCTTACATAAATGCAAATGTATTTGTATATTGCAAATAAGTTAGTCAATTGCAAATGCAATTTCTAAGATGCATATGCGTTACCTTAAACTGCATTTGCATCGTTAATATACACAATACATTAGGGTGGAGCGTTTTTTCAACTTTTTGGAATTCAGTTTAACAATAGTGCAGAAAAGTTGTGAAAGTGCATAAATACGATGTGTGCAAAATTTTAGACCCCTGGGTCGATTCCTTCATGATTCGAGGGTCGTTTGAAAATTTCGAAAATACGAGAAAATAACGTGTATATGAAAAATTCACCATAAATCCACTTTACCTGCTTAAGGGCCACAATAAGTAAAAATCCCCATTAAAACGTCTTTAGAATGTATGTTCCAAATTTCAAAGCTCTATCTTACCACCTTTATGATTCGAGGGTCGTAAGAAAATTTCGAAAATACGAGAAAAAAAGGAAGTGTTTGAAAAATTTTCTGAAAATATATTTTGGCTACTCGTGAGTCGCGAAAGGTAAAAACCATCATGCAAACGTCTCTAGAAAATATGTTCCAAATTTTAGAACTCTATCTCATCATCTTCATGGTTCAAGGGTCTCTCTGAAAATGACTAATTTTCCTAAAATTACGATAATTGCATCATGTTAAATTGCCGAATAGCATTGTTTTCGATACCAAAATTGTTTTGAGAACCATTTGGATCAATTATGATCATCGTTAGTTACTTTTGGCTTGTTCCGAGAAGTTTCTGATACAGCTCTTAGTGTATTTCATGTATTGTGATAGTATCGCACCATACAAAAAATAACCCAGAACTCACCACAAGGAAGTGGCTGTACGTCGAGTTCCGCCCCACCCATTCCATCCACCCTACCATATATGAATGAGGCCAAATATCAGAATGAATATTCTGATGTATTCTGAAGAATATCGTGCTGTATTTTTCTGTGTCAGAAACTGTGACTTGAGAATCAGTTGGTGTAAATGGAACAGGAATGTAGAGTCTACATTCCTGTTTAGTTATAAATTAAATGTAACCCTTCGGCAGATCAGGGAGCCAAATATTTACACCAACTGATTCTCAAGTTACAGTTTCTGCCACAGAAAAATACAGCATGATTGTGAACAAGTCATTCAAAATGACTTTCACTTCGCACACGGAGAGAATATTTTGCCTGCTATGATGTATGATACGAATGCTGTCATTCGGAAACTGAGAATCAGTAGGATAATAGAAGCTAGAACAGCAGGACAAACCACTCTGTGGCAATTAAACTGCCTGAATTGCTGTTCGATTCCCTAGAGTATCATTTTATGATCAATTGGGAAATAACCCAACTGGCAGAACCTCCTGTGACAAAGCATCTGTGGACTGATCTCCTCACTGACATCCAGAGGGGGTCAGCCGACTTACCTCCCCTGACGTCATTGTGCAACCACACCCAGGCAGTGGAGAGATGCATCAAAATGGTGACAGATGCCTCTTCCGCTGTCGTGGGGAAGGAAGCAAGAGACGGACTAATACGAAGTAAATCAGAAGGGAGGAAAAGACTTCCTAGGTTCGAAACGAAGAAAGAATATTCATTCTGATATTTGGCCTCATTCATATGGTAGGGTGGATGGAATGGGTGGGGCGGAACTCGACGTACAGCCACCTCCTCGTGGTGAGTTCTGGATTATTTTTTGTATGATGCAATACTATCACAATACATGAAATACACTAAGAGCTGTATCAGAAACTTCTCGGAACAAGCCAAAAGTAACTAACGATGATCATAATTGATCCAAATGGTTCTCAAAACAATTTTGGTATCGAAAACAATGCTATTCGGCAATTTAACATGATGCAATTATCGTAATTTTGGGAAAATTAGTCATTTTCAGAGAGACCCTTGAACCATGAAGATGATGAGATAGAGTTCTAAAATTTGGAACATATTTCCTAGAGACGTTTGTATGATGGTTTTTACCTTTCGCGACTCCTGAGTTGCCAAAATATATTTTCAGAAAAATTTTCAAACACTTCCTTTTTTCTCGTATTTTCGAAATTTTCTTACGACCCTCGAATCATAAAGGTGGTAAGATAGAGCTTTGAAATTTGGAGCACATATTCTAAGGACGTTTTTATGGGATTTTTACTCATTGTGGCCCCTAAGCAGGTAAAGTGGATTTATGGGGAATTTTTCATATACACGTTCTTTTCTCGTATTTTCGAAATTTTCAAACTACCCTCGAATCATGAAGGAATCGACACAGGGGTCTAAAATTTTGCACACATAGTTTTTATGCACTTTCACAACTTTTCTGCACTATTGTTATACCGAATTGCCAGAAGTTGAAAAAACGCTCCACCCGAATATACATACATGAAGTTCCAACATTCATTTACATACATTGAAATATAAGATTAATCTGGTTTGACATGCAACTCTAGTGTGGTGCAGAAATGACTAAATTAATACCTACCTTTCATTTTATAGGTATCATAAGTTGTAATAATTGTGTAGTGAAGTTTCATTTCATTGGGCTTGCTGAGTTGGTGAGGGCGCTATGGTCGTGCAGTGCACTTATGAATAGAGCTGTGCCAAAATGCACATGCATATATACACGCGCATATGAAATCATGAGCGCATGAAATATGCGACATCAGGTTAGATAAATGCGGTTGCAAAGTGTCGTATGCACAGTTCTCGCATTTATATGCAAACAATACGCGATCAAGTCTTGCACATGCACGGCTGAATGACCGACTTCAGTTAGATGGAACTAGTTCGATATTGTAAATGTTGAACCCTAAGGTAATGATTCATTACGATAGTGTTCAATATTTACAATATCGAGCATTTGCTACAAATGAAGACAACATGAAAATGGGATTTCACAGGATTTCAAAGTAAAATAAAATTTAACGTATGTGGTTACATTTAATAATAATGTACTTTTTAATGTTTTCATATTGGACACTTTTGGACACTTTTGGAAAACACTCTTTCTACATCGTACGACACCAAGGGAGCAAATTTAACATTCCCCATGTCAGATGAAGAGAGTTGACCAGCTACTTCGTTGACTTCCTCTACAGGATTGCCAACCAAAATAGAGTTGACATCCTTAATCATGGGAAGATCTTCTTGTGCTAGCAATCTGGAAAAAAGGACGCTTTATTTCAATCAATACGGCATGATAAATATCATCTTGTACACTGGTCTTTCAAATGCTGTAAAACTAACACCAGGACGGTTACTCCCCGGTCGAGCCGGTACCCATTTCAGATATCTGCGTAGAGTGGGGTATTGTGTTTGAGTTTTCCTTCTACCCAACGGGGAAAATCGCCGCGCAGGGCCGGGGTTCGGACCCTTTACACCATCACGGAAGTGTGCGTTCTCAACCACTCTGCCACGGCGAACACAAAAAGTTGGTTTCGTAAGTTAAATGAGACATGGAGCTCAAACTACCAGCTTTCAGTGATTTTATCGTAAATGAAAATGGGTAAATTTCGGTTAACTTTGTGCTGAACCAGAAGGATTATCTTCGTCATTTAGCCCATTTAAACCTTTTTAGCCCGCAAATGTGATTTAGCCCCAGGGCGTTTTTTTTCCCAAAAAAGAAAAATCTAGCCCTATTTTTAGCCTGCTATTACTTTTGATCAGAAGAACCGCCAATTTTTGAACTTCAATTCAAGGAAATTGGATTGCAACGTCGTTTGATCGAAAACGTTGTCACGTGTCATCGTGAGTCTGCCATCTTCAGCCCCAGTTGAGCGCCTGCTTTCCTTCGGAGGGATAACCCTGTCTCCCAAATGGTAGAGACTGTTGAACCAAACATTTGAAAAACTTGTTCTCTTGAGGGGTAATCATGCAACAACTTGAGTAAGGTTGGCGCGTTTCCAGATGAATGAGTATAACAACCCAATTGAAAATCAAGGACGTATCGCCGATGGATTAAGGTCATGACGGTCGATTATGTGCGATTTATTGGCTGGTCGGCCTGCTCTGCCTTAACACTCCCTCAACGCGCTCTTAACTACTCGCGGTCGAGCTCGGACATGAAATTCATAGTTGGCCATGGACGATTTGAAAACACAAAATTTTCAGTTGGTTAACGGCCGTAACATTTGAGAGCGGCCATCCGTGGTTTACAGCTTTCCAAATGTGTGCTGCCGGTAGTGTGCTGCAGGTGGTGTACTGCCGGTGGTGTGCTGCAGGTGGTGTACTGCCGGTGGTGTGCGCTAGGTGGTGTGCTGCAGGTG
>JACJUY010015196.1:17785-31769 GCA_014220935.1 Platorchestia sp. MABIK | reverse complement strand
CTTTCAGGTCTTCCTCGCCCAGTACGCTGTCATTTTTAAAGGATTTCTTCATGCCATTATCATAGCGTTCCTTAGCCTTCTTTGCCACCACTGCACACCTCGCTTCTGCCATGCTCTGGAAAATCGTAAAATAGGTTGAACGTAAAATGGTTTACGTAATAAAAATTATTATTTTTTTCTTTCAGAGAAAGAGCTTTTCGAAATCACCGAAGATATTCGCAGCTAAGCTCCATATTGAAATATGTAGAAAGGTTAAAATAATGGCAAATTTGTCATTTTTGGGACACCAAGAACTTTCCGTATGATAGTGAGTTCGTTGCATCAAATGAAGAAAGTCATTAACCCTTCGACGATTTCAATCGATTGAAAACACAAAATTAAACCTATTTCTTGCTTGAGGAAATTATTTTTACTTTTAAGAACTGGAATTAGTAATAGAAGTAGTGGCAACCCATTCGAACTTTGGCGTCAAGTTTGTATTTTCTGCAAGTCCTTTATCATTATCATTTTAGCGAAGCTGAGGGGTTCATATTAATGTGTGTACTCGTTTCATTAATAATACCGCTAATCTTGTAGTACAAGAGAAATATTCTTTACTCAGTATGTTGTAATGGTAAAAATGAGAACTTATGATGAAGTCGATATGTCATGGCTGTGAAAGACATGCTTCAGTATCTGCAGCTCACGCACATCTTACCTGCGCTGTCAAGTTGGTCTCATAGTTTTAATTTTACTTCAAACTACCCTGGAAGTGTGTGTAGAGAAGTCTTCTTGTGTTCTGCTTCATGCCATCACGTCAACATTGTGGGTCAATTTGAGAGGTAGTCATTCCGTCACCTAGGGTGCAGTCATTCCCAACTCTCTCCCATCTTCTCTGTGGCTATACACCATTGTATGAGCTGGTGTTCAGAATGCAGCTTTCTTTGTTACAGCGTTCACACTGCTCGCTCTCTAGCCATCTCCACGGCAAGCACCTTTGAAAATCTTGTGGTGAAGGCGAGTTGTTTGGATGAAAAAATTAACTTCCTCACTGTTTTAATAATGTACATAGATTTCAAAGCTCAGGCCTTACCTGCGACTTAAGCGCAACCTAGCAGCACGAATTCCACTGGAGCATTCCCCCACTCTAAATAATGTTAGGTCTATCACGCTGAACAAAGTTTTCTATGTTTTTTTCCATTAAACTGAATAAAACTTTACAGTTGCTTGTAAATTATCTTGTGCCTTACCAACTGCTCAACCAAATCGAGCTACGCAATTTTAGGTGTAGACTTCCGCACATTAGGGCCTCGTAACTCATATTTCAAAACCGTAGACTGTATACTCTGAATTTTATAAACTGTATTTACACCGGCCGCAGTTTTTTGTAATGTTTTTGGTGCAGTTATTGCTGACTTCAAACAAATTTGATTTCACCGACTGGCTTACAAATTCGACCCGCAAAAGTTTATTAGTAGATCATCTGTTATTGCGTTGGCGTATTGAAATTAACATACTGAAGTTCACAATACTTGCACACTTGAATCTTCAAAAATTCTGGTCAGCTCAATCGGTAAGATTTTTTTATCTTATTTTTTAAAATTTTAGGATTGACAATCTGTCAGTAGAGTAATTTTTCAATTGACCTCTGGCAATCCGCAGTAGGCAGTGGAAGGCTCATTTGTTCCTTAGCGGTGGTGTTTTGCTATATTTCCAAGTGTATGTCATACCGAACCTCAAAACTCACTTTAGCCACAGAAACAGGCCTAGGCAAGCCCTCGCTATTGAAAGCTTCCATGTAGATTTTGAAGTTATCGAAGAGGTCCTCAGCCTTGATTGTCTGCCCTGCGAGCGTTTTCTTCTCGATGTTCTCCGGCGCCAGCAGCAGCGGCACAAGCTTCTTTAGGTGTTCCACGAACTCCTCATCTAATTCTGTGCAAAATGCATAATCTCCTATGAGAGAAAAAAAATGTCCAAGAACTCCATTAAAAAGTTCATCTGCTTAAATGCACGATCTTTATAGTTTAAGCGCTATAAAATGCTGACGCTATTTGCTAATAGCAGTATTTATGTTTTAGAAAGCTAGCCCAACAATTTTCTGGGCTCCAATCCATGGAATATAATGTGCAACGTCGCCTGTTGTTTTAGAGGCCCCAAATACTCTGAAAAACCGTGGTCGCCTTCGCCACAAACTTTCCAGATGCCAGATTTTCCCCTGGCGATCTAATAGACACCCATTGTATTGTGCGATAATCTTCATACCTCAGAAGCGCTCAACTGACGTCTGTACATCAGCAGGAACATGTGAATCATGTATTTGCATGAAACCGCCTTACGCGAGATGGGCGCCAATGAGACAAGGTTTTGCTATAATGACGCGCGATTTCATCACAATGAGGCGCAATTCCACTACAATGAGGCGCGATTTCACCACAATGAGGCGCAATTTTACCACAATGAAGTGTAATTTCACCGTAATGAGAAGCGATTTCACCATAATGAGGCGCAATTTTATCAAAATGATACACGATTTCCTCATAGTCGCGTTACAGAACCGAGAACTAATCCATCCGCGCACATTCGTGTTTTTGGGTATCCTTAGCTAACCAATCCGCAGCAATTTATACTATAATAAGAGCCGCGTCCGTCCGTCCGTCTGTGTGTCACACCCACCAGCCTGTAGTGGGTGATGAGCGTATCTGAGAGACAAGCTTCATCAGCTCCACAATTATTTTCGGTACATTAACCCAGCAGATTCAGAGTCTAAATGAATATTACGTGTATTGTTAGAAAATAGGAACGTGTGTCATGTTATTTGTCGAACGTTATTATATATTTTTGACGGGCCGTGTTCACTCGTACAGGTAAATTCTTGCATTTAATGCCGTTGAAAAGTTCTGTGTGAAATTAATTGCATGCCCAATACTCATGAAACCCAAAAACTTTGATGGTGTGTAATTTCTGATGAAAATTTGAATTGAACTCAAGAAAATTGTTGGAAAAAGGTTACCCTAAGCTTAATGTAAATGAATTTCAGGGATTCCCAAAAAAACAAACCGTATTACTGAAGTTGGAATTTTTCATCTATATACTCATACCATGTGATCTAGTATCGATTTCTAATATCGTTACTTTCTCTTTGTTGATCTCTGACCCAGGTAACTGTGGTCACTGTACTGCTCATTTTGTTAACTATGTGCTGTGAAATACGATATAGTTCCTGTTTAACTTTCAGTGTTTTATCAGTCTCTTCTTTGTGGTTGACACCTGCATGAAGAAGCCAGTTCTGTGGCTGATGCCTGGTCGCTGCTCGTCCTACTTGCTCCTTCTTCGGGCTTTGATCGTGCAATACAGTGGAGTGTAAAATCTTCAATTTCTAATTGTTCTGGAGGCAGGTTCCAAATTTAATCTATAGTGATCGTGACCTATATTTAACACTTTGACTGCTACTACTAAATATTGAGTTCAATGTCAAACTCAAGTTTAAAGTAAATTGAAGTAAACTATTTTGAAAAAATCAAACATGAACGGGATCTTGCCTTCATTTAGCTTTGATTAAGTATTTATGAAAATTGAATTTGCGACTACTGGTCGGTCAGCGGCATTATGAAAATTACCTCCGTGTACCACCGGTGGCGCACGTCGCAGTCAAGGTGTTAAGAAAGTTCATGAAGCCCATTATTTATCTAACTTCACTCATAGAACGTGATATCTTTTTGTTTAAATATTTAAAGTATTAAAACGCATTGCGTGTAAAATCCTGAGTCATTTGGAAGTGTAAGAGATGGTTGAAACTCTAATGAAAGTTCAGAAAGGCAGCAAATGTAATTTGGTGAGGCTCGGTACTGAACGCTATAACATCAATGCTGCTAATAAGACAGAATTGGAAAATTCCAGGCTTCATATTCGAGACTGCCGCATTTAAAAAACGCACGACATTTTACTACTTCAGAGTTGCATTCGAAATTAAAAAGGCACTTGAACATTAAAAAACATCAGAGAAGTAAACGAAACAATTCGGTGGGTAGGACAGGGATTAAATTTCATCAGCAACTTTCATAGAGAAAATACAAGATACATTTTGCCGATGTCACCTCGACAAATTCTAAACATTTAGATATGACTGCGAAAAGCAAAGTTTTCCTTAGGTCACTATTTTTCAAAGAGCTCAGGCATCTGCAGTTCATCTAAATAGAAATTAGTGTCTTTTAACCAGCTTCTACTATCATAATAATCAACTTAAAAAAAGTAATAATAATTTATATCTTTAGTGTTCTTTGTTCCTAAATGTCAATGCCAGGATAACAGCATTGTGAATAACTTTCTCGTTATCGTCCTGAAAATGAAGTATAACCTTTCGAATTATAAATCGAGTTGTGCGCTGTGTTTGCCGTGATTCTTCATAAAACCTTGCAAGTCATTGGGGAAACTAGATAGTTTACGTTACAGAAAGAAAGAAAAAACCGTTTATATCCAAAAGGTAATCTCCCACAGATGCTGTGATCGCAGCCAAGTCCTGCACGAGTTAAAGATGCACCAACATAAGAACGCGATATTTGTTGCACCCAATCACTCGGTGTTGTGAACATTCATAAAATGCCATAAAATGCCTTTACAAATAAAGGTAAAATGAACACTCCTTACCTGAATATCTTCCGTCAAAATCCTTGAGTTTGGTAGCGACCTTCCCCGGTTCAGGCATGAGGTAGCAGCCGATGTCCGAGAAACACTTCCTGAGGTTGCGGCGGAGATCCTGACGTGCTAAGTCCTGGTCTTCTTTGACCTGGTCATGAAAGTAACATCCATCCGACATCACGATGTTCCACAGTGCAACAGTTTCTGGGACTCAAAATGCCAACGCTAGTAAAATTCCCAACAGGAGACGCAATGTAAGCGTTAGGTACGGTTCCATTTTTCAACTTAAAGTTAACCACTTGTTGTTCTACATGAATTCTAGTGGATTCCCCTTCGAAATACCGATTAAGCAATGAAAGTATACACTAATGAATACATTGGTGATATATTTGAGAATTGAAAGCTCATCTGCCTTCATGAAGTATTAAGAATAACATTGTAATAAAAATTCANTTCAGGTTTCGCAACCTTATTCCTATGCAAAGCTATTAATCGATTACGCGTATCAGGTCTTTCATGTAAATTGTTTTGGTAGTAAGACTTCTCGTACGATATTCCAAAATGATGAAACATCTTGTCGAAGAAAGTTTGTTCGTTTGACCAAGTTTCACTCAACGTTAGGAAGTACAACCTTGCAAATTTCGCTTGTACGAGCACGTGCGCTTACCAATGTTGAATTGAACCAGCCGTAGTGTTTTTTTCAGAAAATTTTATTTCTGGTGCGGGACTGGATTAACCCAGACGAATCTGCTTACGGTGCTCAGGGCGGTCAACAGTTCTTGGATGACATCCTGGAGGTGAGGGAGGCAGAAGTTTGTGATTCACATACGTGTAATTCCTTAGACCTTCACTTTGGCCGATCATTGTGGCTGCTTCAGCGTTGGTCGATGAAAAGTTGATAAATTTCATTTAAGTATAGTCATTTGATTCCAACTTTTGCTCACATCAAAAATGCTCCCTTCTATTTTCACATCAAAAATTCTTCCTTCTACAATCGATGGACATGGGCATCAGCTGATACTGGCAGAAAAATACCTCAGAGCGGAAACTGCGAGGAAAGCGTAAAATTTTCAGCGAAGAGCAATACAAACATATCTGCTGCCGCTTTTGATGGGTACTTGTACCCTCTACAAATGATTAGTTCCCGAACTATTCACGAAATAAATAATGCCCTGTCTCTCACGGCGGCATTTTTCAATAAAACTTTGCGACAAAATGCGCCTCTAAGCCCGGCGTCGATTTTTACCCTGTATCAAATATTCAAATGATAACAGAACAGCTCCATGCGGTGAATTCTCATAAAAGCGCTCATGACTTGACGCCTGTGGTACCTTCCAGTATACATCCTAATGCTGAATCCTCTCAGGACACTTTTCTTATCGGAGACAAAAGTCTCACAAAAATAAACTGAAATGACATTGATAGCGCATACAACATTCAAACTATAAATTGCCTCCATTGAGGAATTTTATTATTTGTTTTTGAGGTTTGGGCCTCTCGTCCAACCTCACTAAAATCAAAGAAATAATCTCGACGAAGCATGTCCCTTCTCAAATTTATACGGTGAGGGGCTTCAGTTGTCAGTAATTGTACATGGCATCGATTTTGTGCGAATAAAATTGATCTTAAACTAATTCCGCAGCGAAAAAATGCCAAAACTTTTTCTGCTAATAAAGCTTGCAGCAATGTCCAGCACTTGGCCTAGTACGCAAAAAGAAACGCGTCACTTCTTTCAACAAATTGCTCTTAGATTATTTTAAGGACTCACTTCACAATTTAGCTCCTGTGACAGAAACTCTCAGAACATGAATGATAAAATGAATACTCTAACGAAAAAGCAGGAAAACGAAAATTCAGAAAAATCACCGTACCTGTATGGATCTTTCAATAATTTGAAAAGTCGAACAATAAATGCTCAAGCCCCTTTTGTGCACGCATGATTTCTACAACGGATGAATTAAAATGATCGTGGAAAATTAAGCTGTTTCCAACCAAAGCCGGTGAACATTGCCTCCTTTATGTAGTAGCTCCAGAAACAACCAGCATCAAAATGGAATTACCACTCTTTAAAGACTGAAATCAAAACAGAGAGCAGAGCAAACAAAAAGCGTGCACTAAGTTTGTTGACAAGAACAGCAGAGGCATACAAAACCCCGTGAAAAATGACATTGCCGTCAAGCATTTTAATCATGCTGCTGGAGACCTCATACCACAAATCATATCAAATGTGATAGATCAAAAACGTCTCATACTGGATGAAAAATATCATGGTGTTTGGAAAACAGCGTTCGATCCCTCATCAGAGTTATTAAATAATAACCCTCCACTAAATGGTGTGTATCCTTTTTTACATAGCCCACGCTGAACCTAACACACTGGGTTACAAGATCGTTGAATCCTCGAAATGATCCCTTCAGGACAGCAACTTTCCTACCTCTGAAAAAAATTAACAAAAAAATATCAAACGAAACAAAGCAATGCTCGAAGTCTAAATGATAAATTGAATGATGTCAGAGTTGTGTAGGTCCCTGAAGAAATTGACATTTTATGTGTTTCAGAAACATGGTTTGACTCACGAACTCAAAGTTCATTTTTTAATATTCCTGATTAGGTGTTATACCGTTATGATTGCGTTAAAAACAGCCGAGGTAGAGGATTCTGAATATTTGTGAAAATAATTTACTCAACATCATGACTTCCAGCGAATAAAATCTATGAAGGGTTTGAAATGGTTTGAATAAATGGGAAAAAATAAGCATGAATCCATCATTGTCGGCAACCTTTACCGGCACCCATCGGCTCCCCTACGTCCAACACAAGAGTTCATTAAGAAACCTTTCGAAGATATTCTAGCGATAAAAAAGCCATTCTTTGCTTTCGGAGATTTTGATGTCGATTTAACGAACAAAAAAATTAGCCGAGAAGACTGTTGTGTAAACTAAACCTATCACAAATGGTCAAAAAATCGATTCGTGTTACTAGATCACAAAAGATCCTACGGCAATACTTAGTACAGTAATATCCCCCCTCCCCTGTTTCCGATCACCAATCTATAAAATATAAAATGAAAATTGCGAAAGGAAAGACAAAACTATAGCTCTTTAACTTCCCGCTTGAAACGTCACAATTGTTACACACCACCTTTGCTGTTTCTTCATGGCTTGACGTTGCTATGTAAGCTCTTATATCTCTTTATTACTGTATAATAATTGAAAAGGTCCTAGCAGACGCCACAAATAATAATGAAGAAAAATTTAGATTGTTTTTGTTTGTTTTGTGTTTTTTGAAAGTTCTGGTTGTGGGGTTTCAAAATGCTTCTCTTTAGACAGTTTTTAAGCTACAGTGATGATATGGGTATCATTAGATGCGAAAAGACATTGGTATTACTGTAATCTATATGACGATTCGGAATTACTTTTTGTTATGAAGTTGTGACGTCACAAGTGCGAAATTTTACGAAAAAAAGTGTGCTCTGGAATTTTTTTTTAATTTCAAAGCAGGAATTTGGAGAATGCCAAATAGGTCATGGTAATGCATGGTTCTTTCCGCATTTAATTATACCCATATTATTACTGTAGCTTGAAAACTGTCGGAGGAGAAGTATTTAGAAGCGGCCCCCCCCCCAATTCCGTTTTTTATAGATATATCGTTTTCTATAAAAAATCACATATATTAAGCAAGTCACAAAAGTTTTATCTTTTTATTTTCTGCCTGCATACCAAATTTGATTGTTCTAGGTTCAATAACAAAAAAAATTCGGATGAGGGACTATCCTTAACTCGAGTAAAATTAGGCATCTCATTCACGAGATGCACTATTTAATCACTCCAACTAATTGAAGAGACGAAGAGACTTTCGTCGGGAGAGCGAATAGGAAAATCTAAAATTTCGATTAATTGCTATAGCGGCAANTGAATTTTTATTACAATGTTATTCTTAATACTTCATGAAGGCAGATGAGCTTTCAATTCTCAAATATGTCACCAATGTATTCATTAGTGTATACTTTCATTGCTTAATCGGTATTTCGAAGGGGAATCCACTAGAATTCATGTAGAACAACAAGTGGTCAACTTTAAGTTGAAAAAATGGAAGCGTACCTAACACTTACACTGCGTCTCCTGTTGGAGATTTCACTAGCGTTGGCATTTTGAGTCCCAGAAACTGTTGCACTGGGTAGCATCGTGATATCGGATGGATGTTACTTTTATGACCAGGTCAAAGAAGACCAGGACTTAGCACGTCAGGATCTCCGCCGCAACCTCAGGAAGTGTTTCTCGGACATCGGCTGCTACCTCATGCCTGAACCGGGGAGAGTCGCTACCAGAAGCAAGGATTTTAACGGAAGATATTCAGGTAAGGAGTGTTCATTTCACCTTTATGGGGAAAGGCATTTTATGGCATTTTATGAATGCTCACAGCCCCGAGTGATTGGCTGCAACAAATATCGCGTTCTTATGTTGGTGCATCTTTAACTCGTGCAGGACAAGGCTGCGATCACAGCATCTGTGGAAGATTTAAATAAAAAACTCTTATCTGAGCCGAAGATCTGTAATTCAGGTATCGTTATTATTCATTGTGCAATATGCTGGCTCGTTTTCAATTTGTAATGAAGCACTGTGAAGTTTCGAAAATATCTATGTTAATGTTTTTTTCATTTTTCCTGTATCTTATTTGAAATGGTGATCCTGATTGGAAGTAGTTTGCAAAACCTAATTTGCCCAGATGAAATATTTGATGACGGGTGTTCAATTATATCATTTGTTAGCTAAATTCATGGCATTTAATCAATAGAACAAAGCGTGGTACTCAATTGTTTAAAACTTTTTGGATATAAACATATTTTTTCTTTCTTTCTGTAAACTATCTAGTTTCCCCAATGACTTGCAAGGTTTTATGAGGAATCACTGCACACACAACAGCACAACTTACTTGATCTATAATTCAAAAGGTTATACTTCATTTTAAAGATGATAATGAGGAAGTTATTCACAATGCTGTTATCCTGGCATTGACATTTAGGAACTAAAAACACTAAAGATATAAATTATTATAACTTTTTTTAAGCTGATTATTATGATAGTCGAAGCTGGTTAAAGACACTAATTTCTATTTAGATGAACTGCAGATGCTTGAGCCCTTTGAAAAATATCGATCTAAGGAAAACTTCGCTGTTCGCAGTCACATCTAAATATTTTGAATTTGTCGAGACGGCATCGGCAAAACGTGTCTTGAATTTTCTCGATATAAGTTGCTGATGAAATTTAATCCCTGTCCTACCCACCGAATTGTTTCATTTACTTCTCTGGTGTAATTTTAATGTTCAAGTGCCTTTTTAAATTTGAATGCAACTCTGAAGTAGTAAAATGTCGTGCGTTTTTTAAATGCGACAGTCTCGAATATGAAGCCTGGAATTTTCCAATTCTGTCTTATTAGCAACATTGATGTTATAGCGTTCAGTACCGAGCCTTACCAAATTACATTATCTGCCTTTCTGAACCATCATTAGAGTTTCAACCATCTCTTACACTTCCGAATGACTCAGGATTTTACACGCAATGCGTTTTAGTACTTTAAATATTTTAACAAAAAGATATCACGTTCTAAGAGTGAAGTTAGATAAACAATGGGCTTTATCAACTTTCTTAAATATATGTAGGTCACAATCACTCTAGATTAAATTTGGAACCTGTCTCCAGAACAATTAGAAATTTAAAATTTTACACTCCACTGGATTGCACGATCAAAGCCCGAAGAAGGAGCAAGTAGGACGAGCAGCGACCAGGCATCAGCCACAGAACAGGCTTCTTCATGCAGGTGTCAACCACGAAGAACAGAATAATCAAACACTGAAAATCAAACAGTAATTAAATCGCATTTCACGGTGCATAGTTAACAAAATGAGCAGGACAGAGGGAACTTCACAGTTACCTGGGTCAGAGGACAGCAATTTAAAGAGAGAGTAACGATAATAGGAATCGATGCCAGATCACATGGTATGAGTATGTAGATGAAAAATTCTAACTGCAGTAATACGGTTTGTTTATTTTGGGAATCACTCAAATTCATTTACATTATTGATTTTCGTTTTGGGAAACGTAATCTACATGAAAACAGAATAATCAAGGAGGGTAAAAACATCATTCATGAAGTCAAGGCAGCATCGGCACTCGACACTTGGTGACGCCTTGAGAGACGACTTGGAGAGACAACTCGCCACTTGGTGACGCGCATAGCAGAGCATAGAGGGGTATCAGTACCTACTGGGAGAGCTACCACCAACACTTTGCACAGCAGTATAAGAGACCACTCGCATGCAGCTAACCACCCAATCACTGAAAATTGTTTTGAAATAATAGGCCATAGCAATAAACTAGATATTCGGTTGTTAGAAAGTATACTTATTCACCATACTAGGCCTACGTTAAATGAAGCAGATTCGTCTGCACCTCTGTATATTTTAAATTAGGACTCCCATTTAATCATGTATCACTTTTTCAGTGTTTGTATACCCTGCTGCTATAATTTGTGAATGTTTATTGTGGTTCCAGATACTGAAGATGAGTATAGTTTTTACTCGAAAGCTCTATTTTTAAAAAGTAGACTTCATGAATGATGTTTTTACAATCCTTGATTATTCTGTTTTCATTTACATTATGTTTAGGGTAATCTTTTTTCAACAACTTTCTTGAATTCAAGTCCGATTTTTATCAGAAATTGCACACCATCAAAGTTTTGGGTTTGATGAGTTTTGGGCATACAATTCATTTTACACAGAACTTTTTAACGGCATTACTAGCAAGAATTTACCTGTATTGCTGCGGCTTGGTTAATCAATGATACCCAAAAACGTGAACGTGAGCGTATGGATTAGTTCTCGGTACAGTAACGTGACTATGAGGAAATCGTGTATCATTGTGATGAAATTGCGCCTCATTATGGTGAAATCGCTCCTTATTATGGTGAAATTACGTCTCATTATGGTGAAATCGCGGCTCAATTATGATGAAGTCGCGCTTCATTATAGCAAAACCTTGTCTCATTGGCGCCCATCTCGCGGAAGGCGGTTCCATGCAAATACATGGTGCACATGTTCCTGCTGATGAACAGACGTCAGTTGAGCGCTTCTGGAGTATGAAGATTATCGCACAATATATTGGGTGTCTAACAGATCAACGGGAGAAAACCCTGCCTCTGGAAAGTTTGTGGCGAAAGCGACCAAGGTTTTTCAAAGTACGTATTTGGGGCCTCTAAAGCTACAGACGACGTTGCACATTAAATTCCATGGATTGGGGTGCAGATGATTGTAAGACTAGCTTTCTAAAGCATAAATACTGCTGTTAGGTTACCTTTTCATTTATACATATAGAGTAAGCATATTATCGCGCTTAAACTATCAAGATCGTTCATTTAAGCAGATGAACTTTAATGGAGTTCTTGGACACTTTTTTTCTCTCTTAGGAGATTATGCATTTTGCACAGAATTAGATGAGGAGTTCGTGGAACACCTAAAGAAGCTTGTGCCGCTGCTGCTGGCGCCGGAGAATATCGAGAAGAAAACGCTCGCAGGGCAGACAATCAAGGCTGAGGACCTCTTCGATAACTTCAAAATCTACATGGAAGCTTTCAATAGCGAGGGCTTGCCTGGGCCTGCTTCAGTGGCTGATGTGAGTTTTGAGGTTCGGTATGACATACACTTGGAAATATAGCAAAACACCACCGCTAAGGAACAAATGAGCCTTCCACTGCCTACTGCGGTTTTCCAGAGGTCAATTGAAAAATTACACTACTGAAAGATTGTCAATCCTACAATTTTAAAAAATAAGATAAAAAAATCTTACCGATTGAGCTGACTAGAATTTTTGAAGATTCAAGTGTAGAATGAATACAAACAACTGCAAGTATTGTGAATTTCAGTATGTTAATTTCAATAGTCGGTGATATCAAATTTGTTTGAAGTCAGCAATCATTACACCATAGGCATTACAAAAAAATGTGGCCGTTGAAAATCCAGTTCATAAAATTCACAGTAAACAGTATACGGTTTTGAAATTTGAGTTACGAGTGCGGAAGTCTACACCTAAAATTGCGTAGCTCGATTTGTTTGAGCAGTTGGTAGGGCACAACATAATTTACAAGCAACTGTGAAGTTTTATTAAGTTTAATGTAAAAAAACATATGAAACTTTGTTCAGCGTGATTGACCTTACAATTTAGAGTGGGGGAATGCTCTAGTTTAATACGTGCTGTTAGGTTGCGCTTAAGTCGCAGGTAAGGCCTGAGCTTTGAAATCTATGTACATTATTAAAACAGTGAGGAAGTTAACTTTTTCATCCAAACAACTCGCCTTCACCACAAGATTTTCAAAGGTGCTTGCCGTGGAGATGGCTAGTGAGCGAGCAGTGCGAACGCTGTAACAAAGATAGCTGCATTCTGAACACCAGCTCCAACAATGGTGTATAGCCACAAAGAGGATGGGAGAGAGTTGGGAATGACTGCACACTAGGTGACGGAATGACTACCTCTCAAATTGACCCACAATGTTGACGTGATGGCATGAAGCAGAACACAAGAAGACTTCTCTACACACACTTCCAGGGTAGTTTGAAGTAAAATTAAAACCATGAGACCAACTTGACAGCGCAGGTAAGATGTGCGTGAGCTGCAGATACTGAAGCATGTCTTTCACAGCCATGACATATCGACTTCATCATAAGTTCTCATTTTTACCATCACAACATACTGAGTAAAAAATATTTCTCTTGCACTGCAAGATTAGCGGTATTATTAATGAAACGAGTACACACATTAATATGAACGTTCTCAGCTTCGCTAAAATGATGATGATAAAGGACTTGCAAAAAATACAAACTTGACGCCAAAGTTCGAATGGGTTGCCACTACTTCTATGACTAATTCCAGTTCTTAGAAGTAAAAATAATTTCCTCAAGCAAGAAATAGGTTTTATTTTGTGTTTTCAATCGATTGAAATCGCCGAAGGGTTAATGACTTTCTTCATTTGATGCAACGAACTCACTATCATACGGCAAGTTCTTGGTGTCCCAAAAATGACTAATTGGCCATTATTTTAACCTTTTTACATATTTCAATTCGGAGCTTAGCTGAGAATATCTTCGGTGATTTCGAAAAGCTCTTTCTCTGAAAGAAGTAAATAATAATTTTTATTACGTAAACCATTTTACGTTCAACCTATTTACGATTTTCCAGAGCATGGCAGAAGCGTGGTGTGCAGTGGTGGCAAAGAAGGCTAAGGAACGCTATGATAATGGCATGAAGAAATCCGTTAAAAATGACAGCGTACTGGGCGAGGAAGACCTGAAAGCTCTTCATTCGTCTCTTTATCAGAGTGC
>JACJUY010015190.1:0-12166 GCA_014220935.1 Platorchestia sp. MABIK | reverse complement strand
TAGATCTCTAAATAATGCAGAGCGAAACTATTCTAACATCGAAAGAGAGAGCCTTAGTGTTGTCTTCGGTGTTGAAAAAATTCAAGAAATTTCTTCTTGGTGCTAAGTTTATTATTCATAACGATCAAAAACCTCTTTTTAAACTTTTTGCACATAACAAGGGTGTACCTCTCAATTGTTCCGCTCGTATTCAAAGATGGGCTCTCAGACTGTCCCAGTTTGACTATGTTTTCAACTACTCGTAAGGCAAATGTAACTTAAATAGCGATTGTCTTAGTAGGCTTCCTCTACCCACAACGGTAACAGAACTAGAACCGTACGAAATGATCTTTGCAGTGAACTCTCTCGAGAAAACTCCAGTTACGTGTGAAAATATAAAAACTCACACTGATGCGGATAGTGAACTATGTCAACTCAAACAAAACATAAAGTTTGTCATGCCTCCTAAACCTAATCCTAATTTGTCTAAATTTAAGAATCTGCTACCTCAGATGACCATCATGAAAGGTTGTATACTTTATAAAGAAAGGGTTTTAATTCCCAAGTCATTACGGAGTTTAGTTCTTGAAACATTTCATGATGGATATCCTGGCATTTGTGGCATGAAGTCCTTGGCTAGATCAGTTATTTGGTTTCCCGGAATGGATAAAACTATTGAAGACATTGTAAAAAGTTGCCCTCAATGTCAATTAAATCGAGCAAAACCTAAGTCTAAATATGTAGAATGGACCCACTCCTTCTCGTCCTTTTGAACGTATTCATGTTGATCACTTTTTCTACGAGAATAAAATTGTTTTCATTGCTGTAGATGCATTGTCTAATTATATAGAATGCGAAATTGTACCATCCACGAGTGTATCAGATACTGTCGATGCTTTGTGAATGATTTTCAGCAGAAATGGGTTGTGTGATGTGCTCGTGAGGGACAATGCTTCTAACTTTTCATCTCAAGACTTTAAAGATTTTCTAATTTCCAACGGCATTGCGCACTTCACACCTCCGCCCTACTCTCCAGCAAGCAATGCTCAAGCTGAGAGGGGAGTAAGAGTCATTAAAGACCTGTTGAAAAAACTCTCTTCTTCCGAATCGTTCAAATCACGTCTTGCAAAAGCGTTATTTCAATCACATAGCATTCCTCATAGTGTCACAAAAATTGCTCCCTCTGTTGCGCTGAAAAATCGTAAATTTGTTACTTCTAGAGATAGAGTTCATCCTAAATACTCTGTGTCCAGGTCTAAGCCAATGTATGTACGTCAATTTGATGTCGGTGATCATGTTCTTGCTCTGAATTTAAGAGATGGTCCCAAGTGGCTGAAGGCAATTATTGTGGGTAAAGTTGCTGTTAATATCTTTCATGTTCAAATCTTAGCATTAAATGTAATCTGGAAGAGACATTCAAATCAGCTGCTCCATTCGTCTAGTAATTTGGGATCTTTCAGTAGCAAGGCGGCTGAGCCTTCTACTGTGCAGCCTGTTAGCAGTTCACCTGCACAAAATAAACCGCGTAGATCAGGTAGAATAACTAAACCTGTAATGCGAAAGGGTTGTTGAGTTCTGCCTTCCGTTTTTCATTTGTTCATCTAAAGGGAGGGAAATTGTTATATCTCGGGATGTGCCGTGTGAAGTGAGCACAGCCGGTTGTCTTTGTCTTGCTGGGTTTCGCATTTCTCGGAGCCGGAAGAGCCATAAACGGTCGGAACTCTGACCGACGGAATACCTTTATGGTGTCTTGCCTTTACGAACTTTACGAGCACCGGCAAGTCTTTGTTTGACTTCCGGGCACGACTAGTTTTAAGGAAGATCTGTCACCGATGGAATCAGTACATTATTAGGAGCGTTGCTGTGCGTATACATATCCTTCTGAAGATTTTGAGGCTTAGTGAACTGAAGTGAAGTTAAAGCTTCTGCTACAATACCTCTAGTTGTGCCGATAGTACGACACTACAACTTGAAAGATATTCCTCCTTCTGGAATACCACCCAAAAAAATGACCACCAGCTCTAAAAATTCGCGGTAATCATCTCTGGGTTGTTTTTCTTTCAGCTGCTATTTAGCAAACTTCAAGATATCGTCTCTGTCTGGTTCGAACAAAGCAAAGTTCGCCATTTCCTCTGCTGTTTGGTATGATGACTGGTTCATTAACGACCACTTCTGACAAAATCTTTTAAAGAGAACTTCGAGACCGGAAGTTGATACCATGCAAGTTCTGAAGACAGCCCCGCAAGCAATTCCAAGACGTGGTGACGGCAAGCAAGGAATCGAAGCTCTCTTCCCAACTTCTGCTGGATGAGGGTGCACGTTCCAGAGATGTGGCTAGTGTTCGAAGATGTTGTGTCGGACATAGCTGCAACACGATCAGTTATATCCCATTCCTGCAGTGGGTTTGCCACAGCATCGGCCTGGGCGTGGGCTGCCCCAGTGCCGCTTCCCAACTTTGGAACTGCAAGAAGCTGGTCGACTCCAAGCCCATAAACCAACACGGGCAATCGGTCCACTTTCTCTTCGCCAGATAAAGCGGGGATTAATTTTTCATCCCAGTGGACAGTGAGGCTGACAGTGGGATCAAATTTATCCTGAACGGAGCGGGCAAAGTTCACCCTCTGTGATTCTCGGTGGAGGTGAATGGAAGAACAATTTATGTTGAGCTCTTCCACGTTGTGCCCCAAGCTCGTTGCTGCTTCGGCGAGTACGAAGGCAGCTTTTCTGTCGGACAACTTTGTTCTGTCCAAAGCAGCTGCCAGCGATGGCGTCACAATGTTAATCTTCGCGCGCATTGGAGGAGGTTGGGTGGCAAACACTGCTTCAGTTTCATCACGTTCATCATCAGTGCTGGAAGTCTAAGACCTTGTAAGCACTGCCACATTTGAAGAATTCTGGATATGTTAGCAAGGGGGAAACTTTGACCTCCCTGAGAAACCCCTAAATGTTGATGAATTTCATTTCTTTTTTGGCTGGGGTGTTTTTGGGACCAATGGAACACTTCGACAGGGTGAGAGCTTAGCACTTTAAAATTTTTTTTAGGACCACCCTAATGTATATGAATTGACTTCCCCTCAGCCATCCCTAAAATCATCTACCGAGGTCACCATGGCCGAGTGGTTGAGAGCGAGACCTTCACGAGGAAGGTCGGCAGTTCGAATCCAGCAAGTGCCGCCCGGTTTTTTTTCCCTTTGGAAAAAGGGAGATCTCAGCCACAATTATTCCCCACTCTACCCAGGTGTCGGAAATGGGTACCGGCTTGACCGGGGGTAACCGTCATTGCATTCTTGTAGTTGGTTATGAGGCATTTGAAGAACCAATGTACAAGATGATGTGTATCAGGCTTGATTGGTTGGAATAAAACATTTTTTATCCCTTACACACGACGTTCACGCACTCAGTGTGCGAGTTGATGGTGTGCGTAACTGATGAAAAAATCTTTTACCTCAGCTGAAAGAATTTTAGCTACGTAATTGGATGAGATATATTTAGGTTTTCCCTTGAGTAATTAGATTAGTTAGCTCAAGCTTTCATTGATATAATTAGATAAGATTAGCCATAGCACGTAAAACGGATTTGTGATAGCGAGTAATACGGATTTGCGATGGCGGGTAATACGGGTTAGCACCACCTTGGTGAAGAAAATCAGCACTGAGGCAGAAAAAATTTCCTTTATCGAAACAAATGAGATATTGACTTCAAGCACACGAGGCACATCTAGCGGCCGAAAGTAACGCATGCAGGTAAATATAAGAAAATGGTATATACCAAACCTTACTGGTATATATATGATAATGGTAAATACAACGCAAACCGGTATATATATAACACTTACTGGTAAATATAGGCCTTTACTTCTGTGGAAAATATTAGACATCCTTTTAAATATAAGAAATGATGGTAAATATAGGCCTTTTCTTCTGTGGTAAATACAAGACATTCTGGTAAATATAAGACATACTGGTATATATGAGACATACTGGTAAATTTAGGCCTTTATTTCTCCGGAATTCTCTCCTCCGGCCTGCCATTGTCATTCCTCGGCATCAAAGGAATGCCCTCGCGGCCGGGAATGTGAGCCGTTCATTCCTCACATTACTGGCGGTCTCCTCAGCTTTATTTTTGGCATCGTGGACGCGGCTGATCGCGCCTCTTCTTTTGCCTTAATTGTGCGGTGTCTTATTTCTGTTTGATCTGTTCTAGTTCTGGTGACAGTGCATAGTGGTGACTCCTGCTGGTACAGTGTGGTGGTGAACATTTGTTGTGTGATTTGTGCTCGGTGTCATGAGAGGGTTGCTGAAGTAGGTGATTTCAGGAGCGAATAGATTTTAGGAGCGAATAGATTTTAGGAGCGAATAGATTTTAGGAGCGAATAGATTTTAGGAGCGAATAGATTTTAGGAGCGAATAGATTTCAGGAGCGAATAGGAGATTTCAGGAGCGAATAGATTTCAGGAGCGAATAGATTTCAGGAGTAAATAGATTTCAGGAGCAAATAGATTTCCGGAGCGAATAGATTTCAGGAGCGAATAGGAGATTTCAGGTGTCTTCTGGTCTATTTTTCACCACCCAGACCGTCCAAATATCACCAGCCCATTGCTGAGCACTGATAGAAAATTCAAATCTTATGCGGTCTCCCGGCCTTATTGGCCAGCCTGCGCAGGTCTGTTTAATGAAAGAGTCCGCCGTCGTAAGTCATTCATGAACAGAGCTGGCACCCAATTTAGACTACTTTTGCTCCGCCACCTCCATTTCTGGACAGGTAGAACCGGCAGCGTTAGTGTAAATGAAAGAGTGGGGCTCGAAATTGTTATGTGGGGAGGTGTTTACCTCAAAGTGATCCTTTATATTTCCAACATGTTCGATTTTTACGCTTGAAATTAAATTTAATCAATCCACAAAATAGTCTTGTATACTTGTATACTTGAAATCTTGTATTAATCCCCTTCCAATGTGTTTGATTCTTACGCGTAAAACGATTTTTTACTATACGATCGCAATGTTCGAAATCTCCTCATGTCAATTTGCCCAGCTGCATAGAGTGAACTACTACCAATTCTGCCGTGATTCTTCACTACGTTACATTGACGTACACTTTAAGCTAGAGCTGTTTTAACGTAAATCTACGTTTTTGTTCACTATGAGATATTAGGGGAACCGAGTACACCCATATGGCATTATGTCATGGTATATGTTCTTCACTATGACATACTGAACCGTAGCCAAAGGAATTGCTTGTGTTCTCCAAAAAGTATATATTTTCCGTTACCAAAAATATCCAACGCTACTTAAAAAAAATCGTTGTGAAATGACCATCGCAAGTTGTTTATTCATAAAAAACAGTCAACGACGACTTTACTCAATTCAGCACGTCAGAGATAGCGCAGTAAGTTGCAGTTATGGCCATGAATAAATGAAAAACCTGAAAAAAGGGAAAAAGCTGAGAAAAGAAGGAAAAACCTGAAAAAAACGGAAAAAAACCTGATGAAATAGAGAAAAATCTAATAAAAGAGAGAGAAAACCTGAGAGACATGAGAGGAAAACCTGGTAAAAGAGAGAAAAACTTGAGAAAAGAGAGAGGATTTCCCCTCTTTATTTCCCCGCCCATTCTCTTTTCTACCCCCGCCACTCTACTTCTACTTCTACCCTACCCCTGCCCTCACACTCTCGGTTGCTAAAAGAAACTCTCCCCTCTTGTTTTGTGCGCTTCTTACGCGGGATTAGGTCACGGTAATGAGGGAGGGTCGACTGGCACTGCCAGCACCACTAGCACCATCACCACCTCTACCACTAACACCTCTACCACTACAAGCACTACCATCAACACCTCTACCACCGGGCCAACTACCATCACCACTAATACCACCAACATCTCCACCATCACTACCAAAATACCACAACCATCCACACCACGACCAGCGGTAATCTAAAACTTAATAAAGTCTAACTTATCCAATTCAAGTAATGATGCGAAATTGCAAAAAAAATTAATTTTTCCCAACAAAGCACATCGATATTTTACAATGATCTCATCATTGATCTAAAACCCGAGGGAACCGAAATTACCTTGCGGAAATAAAACGTCTCTATTACTACACAGTGATAATTTGAAGAAAAACGGAATCAGAACCGTCCCATTAACGACCAACACAAAACGGAATCAGAACTGCTCCATTAACGACCAGGAATTAGAATTGCCCCATTAAAGACCAACGCAAAACGGAATTTGAACTGTCACATTAAAGACTAATCCAAAAGAGAACCAGAACTGCTCCATTAACGACCAACATTTCACCGCCCAAGGGAGGCTGTCGACCAGACGGATGTTTACGTCGAATATTTCAGCTCAAGCGACCGCTGCAGCCCCTGCAACTAATGGCAACCGCTGCTTCCGAGCCATGCGCTGTCACTAAATTTTCTCATCTTTTGCTATTAAGGAGAGTTGTTTTCGCGATGAGGTAAGCTTACTTCAGCTACGATCGATAGCAACGATGTCAAACGCACAAGTTGGGAACGTATTTTACTGAAGCCTGAATTCGCTTTTTGTGTCTTCGGCCCACCCTACATCGCGGGCTCAAGAATCGCTCTGTCTTTCCACCAGCTGCGCTCGAGGGTCCCGTGGCCTAGTGGTTAGAGTGCCCGACTCTCACTTCAACGACGCAGGTTCAGTCCCAGTCAAGACGGACGTATTTATGAGATATCTGTCGTTCATGGGTAGGTATCAAATATCTAGAAAAGCACTGTCAAGTATTGGAATTGTGTTATCTGTAGGCATAAGATAGTGTTTAGGATGCGTGACTCATCAGCACCCCAATTTCAAATGCGAGGGAAAGATTTTTGAGATATCTGTCGTAAATGAGTATTGAAAAAAGTCTTGTCTGTTAATTAAGTAGCGTTGAACATTTGTACTAGAGCGTGAACCCTAAGCTGGTATAACCTCAGCACCGTCTTACGCAAGTACTACCATTTCCCCAACACCGTCCATCACCTCTAGCACCCTACAAAAATACTTTCATGCATCCAATGGAATTACTTATTGCACCCTATGCAAGGATTTCAATACTCCTAATACCATCACCTCCAGCACCCTACACAATAACTACTATGCCTCAACACCATTACCTCCAGCACCCTACACAATTAGTACAATGCCCCAACACCATTACCATCAGCACCACACCTACACCACCACCTGCCCACGCCCGATGACCTGTACGACATCACTTTCCCCTGTGCCGCTCCCTCATCACCCTCTTTATCACCCTCAGCACCGTACACGAAGCTCCCGTCATACTGCACGAGTCTCCCCTCAAGTTTTAACATCCCCTCGCTGGGATTTAGAGGCGCATAACATCCCCACGGGGGGATTTAGAGGCGCATAACACTGAAGGAAGCCCTTGTTCCATCGCTGCTAAGCTTGAGACTCGATTTAATGCTCTATAAATCGGCCAGCAAACAGGCCAAAGATGCTTTTAAGGTTTCTTTAATTCGGCGCGAGGTGTGAAGGGCATAGCTCAGAAGTGTAGAGCGCGTAATGGAGTGTCACCAGCTGAGCAGGAAAGAAAGAAAGAAAGAAAGAAAGGAAAGAAGAAAGAGAAGAAAAATTGGAAGTTGATAGGTTGATAGGTGAAAGGAAGTTGATAGGTGAATTGGAAGTTGATAGGTGAAATGTGTTACGTTTGGTTTTTAGAATATCTTAAAATTAAGGTACGTAGTTGATATTCACACATGGGTATCGGAATACCCACGTTAATTGTTGAAACAAATGACTGAAGGAAAAGGAGGAGACACACATCGGAGTTGTTTCTACGCATCTGCTATGGTGGCAACCACCACACCTCTCAACGCTTTCTCTCTATGTGTTTCTCTCTTTTATCAGATTTTTTCTTTCTCTTGTACCAGGGTTTCCTCTCTTTTCTCAGGGTTTTCTCTCTTGTATCAAATTTTTCTCTATTTTGGCAGTTTTTCTCTTGTATCATTTTTTTCCTTTTTTCTCATTGCTTTCTCATTTGTTTCAGTTTTTTCTTTCTCTTGTATCAGGTTTTCTTCTCTTTTCTCAGAGTTTTCTCTTTTCTCAGAGTTTTCTCTCTTTTATCAGATTTTTCTCTCTCTTATAAGTTTTTTTTCTCTTTTTTTCAGGGTTTTCTCTCTTGTATCATGTTTTCCTTTCATTTCTCAGGTTTTTTGATAGGAGAAATACTCGTTCGTGAATCTACATGCCAAAGGCTGCCTTTGACATTGATGAAAAAGATTTATTTTACATTCAGAACACACATGCGCACATGCCCTGCCACTTGTACTGCCTCTGGGACCATCATGAAATGTAGAAATGCTCTATTTTTGGCTTCTTCACCTAAAGAAAGAGAGAGAGAGAGTGAGGAGGACTGAGTGAATGTGTGAGTCCGTGTGTAAAACAAGGGCAGTGAGTAGGAAAGTTCTCCGACTAAGTTCAACTACTTGACTTCTACTTGCCTCCTACTTGCCTCCTACGCGCCTCCTACGCGCCTCCTACCTGTCTCCTATATTTGCCTCCTACTTGCCTCGTATGTATATTCTAATCACAAGGGAGCTGCATGCTGTTCAATATACTGTGGGCATCGAAGCGAGTACGAACCAGTTTTTTTATCAAAATACTGATTTCTCATTTCGTGGGAACTAGAGAAGATATGTGGCTTGCTGCTGGTGAAAACAGCTCAGGACTGGCATATAAACATGTAGTTAAGATGGCTAACGAGTAAGAGCTGGGATATATATACCAGTTAATAGCGTTAACGGCTAGGGGCTAGGATATAAACTAGGTAGTGGCGTTAACAGCTAGGAGATAGGAAGTAGAGAACTGTAAAATTGGGTGAAAAATTTTGCAGTCGAATGACGGAGGTTGAGAGGCGAGTTATAAAGCCTAGTGTATGTGGCAAGGGACGGAACTGCAAAACTAGGAACCAGAGCCCAGGAACTAGGGTGCTGGTGATGTCCTGGACACGGTGCTAGGGCTGAACTAGTGCTAGGAATCAGTTGCTAGGAACCAACAAACTAGGGCGCTAGTGGTGGAAGGAGAGGGCTTGGAGAGACGCAGTGCTAGGGCTGCACTAGTGCATGGAATCAGTTGCTAGGAAGCAGCAAGAGAACCAAAAATGACTGGATAACTTAAATGGCTTCGCCGAGCTCTTTGGTTGCGTTGCGATACCACCTTTCCAAGAAAATTAATTTAATTTAATTCAAAGGTTTGTTGGTTGACAAAATTCAGTCCCGTTCAATTTATTGAGGACATTTGAAGTGCTTGGCGCTGATTGGCGCAACTCAACCAGCCAATGAAATGCGAGGCCTCCAACAAGAGGTTGCTAACACTGGGCCAACGCTGGCAATAAAACTGAAGATGGGCCCCATTGCGGTCTCCAAATGGCCCGATTAAGCGCTAAACGCGGGCCCGGGCCCAGAGGGAGAGCTGTGTTGGGGCTCATGTATAGACATGGGGCACTGGACATGGGACATGTTTATGGACATGGGACATGCGTATAGACATGGGACATGTGTATAGACATGGAACATGTGAATGGAAATGGGACATGCGTATGGACATGGGACATGTTTATAGACATGGGGCATGCGTATGGACATGGGGCATGCGTATGGACATTGGGCATGTTTACAGACATGGAGCATGCGTATAGACATGGTCACGTCATGACATGAGGATCCTGACGTAGACTTGAAGATGCTGCATACGTTGACATGGTTGTCCACATCCAGACATGGACGTGGCGGTGAAGACATACTTGAAACTTGCAAAGAAAACACTGACATGATGGTGGAGATGTGGAAATAGAACAATACACAGTTATGTAACATCGTCTTGTGCGTACACAACTTATGTGGATGAAAGTAAGTTTTATTTATAAAATCCATTCATAGTTTGAATCAAGCTTCCTACTAGTTGAATAATTGAGTCTGATTTTCATCCCTAAAGCTGAGGTTTGCATTAAAATATGAACAGCTGAGAATCGATTGTAAGCCCCTCTTTACAGACTTACTGTTTGTGTATGTTGGATACAGAGGAAGATTCGTCAGTGGGGGTCATGAAATCGGTATGAATACGTTTATGAGATGATACTGACATAGACATAAGATGATACACACATAGACATAATGTCGTCTTTCATGTACACCAAAGACATTTCAATTTCCCACCGCGCAGAGCGGCGTAAATATGTATATATATAAATTGTATCTATGTTATATACATTATATATATATACGTATATAGGTTATACAGGGTGTCCGACACTTTTGTGGCCAAACTTTAACATAAGGTAGCGATCATTGAAATGAACACTTTTTATTCTATTAAGGTGTGGTCTAAAATGCTTAGTTAAAGAGTTACAAGGACTTGAAGTTGAACAGTTATTAAAAATAATTCGTACACTCTCTTGCGGAGACGAATCCAAGGCGGTAAACTGCATCACTTCAATGGCAAGGATAAGAAATGAGAAGTTAGGCAAGTATGTGAAACATTTATTATTATTAATTAACATTAACTTTTTAATGTTGTGATTAGGAAAAAGCATTTTTGACAGTAATTATTATGAGCACAACAAACGAAACCGTAAACTAGGTTACATGTTTCCTAAAATTGTTCAAAATGCCGCCCATTTGTTTCGATGCAGGCGTTCAAACGCCTCTCCAATGATTGGCGGACGCGAGCAAAGACACCAGGAGTTTCACGAATCCTTTCCGAGGCTTCAACAATCCTACCCATCAGGTCCTCTTCGGATTGAATCGGTGTTTCATACACTAAACGTTTCATATGCCCCCAGAAAAAGTAATCTAGGGGCGTAATATCAGGAGATCTTGGTGGCCACGCGAAGGGACCGCCACGGCCTATCCAGCGATTGGGATATCGGGCATCCAATAATTGCCTAATAGCAACCGCAAAGTGTGCAGGAGCACCATCATGTTGAAAATGCATTTTTCTGATGTCAGCTAAAGGTACATTTTTCAGTAGTTCTGGCAATACTTCATTAAGAAAAATGTAATAGGTGCGTCCATTTAGTCTCTCTGGTAAGATGTATGGCCCAATCAGATGGTCACCAAGAATTCCTGCCCAAACATTTACGGCGAATCTAACCTGATGTCGACATTGTCTTGTAACATGTGGATTGTTGCCAGACCACATGTGCAGGTTGTGGAGATTAAGTATTCCTTCTCGAGTAAATGACGCTTCGTCTGTGAATAAGACTCGTGATGGGAAACAAAGTTGTTGATCTGTTTTCAGTTGAAACCACCTCGCAAATTCAACACGACGTTCGAAATCTTCACCGTGCAATTCCTGCACACGCTGAAAGTGAAATGGATGTTGACCACTGTTATGTAGAACTTGCCACACAGTGGTTTTGCTTAAATGTAAAGCACGTGCACGAGAACGAGTGCTTGAAGTAGGATTGTTTCTAAAATATTCTAAGACATCTTCCACCTTGTCTAGATCTGCTACTTTCCTTTGGCGTCTTCCTTCAGGTCGTGGTCTGTAAAATGATCCGTGTTCACGTAATCTGCGGTGTATGGCTGTGAATGTTTGACGCGATGGAACATGTCTGTTAGGATGCCATTCTGCGTAAATTCGAACAGCCTCCCTAGAATTTCCATTTGCTGCACCATACACTAGGTGCATATCCGCTAATTCAGCATTGGATACTCCCTCCATTGCCGGTGATACATTTGCAGCCGAAGAAGTACTAACAGTAAACAAACTAATCTTTGTCGTTGATGTCGAGGATCACTCAGAATATTGGATGCAAAGTAACTTCACGTATTTGGAACTTTTCAACTTAGCATTTTAGACCATACCTTAATAGAATAAAAAGTGTTCATTTCGACGATCGCTACCTTATGTAAAAGTTTGGCAATAAAAGTGTCGGACACCCTGTATATACGTATATATATTATACATATTATATTTATAAGTATATATGTTCTATATATTGCTTTACATATATACGTATATAATGAAATTTGGCTCTATGCCAAACTGATCTTCCGTTTTCCCTTTTCAATTTTTTTCCAACTTACCAATTTTCTACACATCAGCCCCATTATGAGTTTTATGGATTATTGTTCTTCTACAATGAAACTTATTTATCTTATATATTAAATTTCGACAATTTTTGGCCTCGTTGATGGGGCTTAACTAAAATATA
>JACJUY010015189.1:0-12651 GCA_014220935.1 Platorchestia sp. MABIK | reverse complement strand
ACACTCTCAATCATTTGAGTGTGTGCACCTGTTGCAGGGTCCACCAAGTTTTCACTATGATTAACAGTCAGGTGTTTGAAATTATACCCTTGGTTAGGTTAGAAGCACTTAACGAATAATTTGTCCACAAAATGATTTTCATTTTCTTGTTTTTCACACCAAAATTCATACTTTGGCGAAAAGAAAACATTAAAATTTGATAGGCCCCGAAACCGAAAAGATCCGCAAACACACAACCAACTATAAGATTGTTCATGAATTTTTCAAACGTCTTAAAATAGAAGAAAAATGCAAGATTCGTAATGTACGGCAATTTACATGCTAAATTAAATTAAAATTATTAGCTTCGTAATATTTGACGATTTACAAGCTATATTAAAATAGAATTTTCGGCTACTTCTTTATTGAATTTTCAAAAACTTTAAGATGCACCTTCAACTTTATTTAATTAGTACGATTTTTGTTAGCCTGTCATATACTTTGAGAAATGGAAATTGGGTCAAACTAAATAGGTTTTAGTTGTAAAAGTATAATAATTTTATGTCGCTACTGCGTTTAACTATTCATGGAACATTGCTCTCACTGACCGTACGTGACTCATCGGGAATTCAAAGTTATAAATTCAGTTAGCGGGCCTGATACTACGCTGTAATTTCAACGGTTAGCGAACTAATTTACTAGGTATGAATAGGCTCTTTATTTGCTTATACTTTTCCTTTCATGATTTATGACTTTAATTTTTTTGATAAAATACGTATTATAGGAAAGTATCGGTAAAGTATCGGCCGGATTTTGCCGATACCGATACCAGTAAAATGACCGATACTTGCCGATACCGATACATCGGTACATCACTAATCAAACTAGCTATAATTATACATCCTGGCTTCTAGCTTTGTTAGATTTGATTTAGTATCCTACCAGTAACAGTTATACTTCCTAGCTCTCTGCCATAGCTGATCTAATATTACACCATTCCTAGTTATACATCCTAGCTTGTTGCTGTACCAACTCCAGCATCAAACTAGCTATAATTATACATCCTGGCTACTAGCTTTGTGTTAGATTTGATTTAGTATCCTACCAATAACAGCTATACATCTTAGCTCTCTGCCAGATCTAATCTGGCATCACGTAAGTTCCAGTTCTGGGCCTGAATTGGAACAGGCAGAATGCTCGTTGAAGTAGCCAATACTTTAATTATGTATAGTTTTACAATACTTTTTAGAGACAAAATTACAGTTTGCAAAAAAAAACTGCAATAAAAACAGCTGAAGTGTCTTAGTAAAGGAGTTCTGCAGAGCAGCTGTTAATATGACGTTAAATAAATTTAAAATTGTGCCATTAATGTCTATTGTGGTGTAATGCTGTTACCTTGTCTTGAAACAGCATGTTCTTGTGTCACAAATTTAGTCTCTTTAGTTATTCTTTGGGGGAGGGGGCTGTGTTTTTCAACATCTTTATTGAATCTGATGTAACATGAGTATTAAAATTGCATTTTATATAATGATCATTGAGACTAACATTTTTGCATATTTTCAGCCCAAGAAATGTGTTTGTTAGAACAAAAAGGATGTTAATTGCTGACAGAGATATATATAAATTAAAAACTGACAGTAAAATTTAAGTAATTATCACTGTATTTTAATATAGAAAGACTTACACTATCTAAAGTTCATATTTATATAACAAAATTTCATTAAAATCACTTGAACTATAATGAATTTTCATAATATATATTGTTGAGATTACTATAATTTTTCACATCTTAACTTTGTAAGATATTCATTACTATAACAGGCATGAAGCATCAGACAGAAAGTGTATAGAAGAAAAATTGTTTATTTTGATCTAATTACCAAAAATGAAGCACCAAAAATTGGGAAATTGATTATTGTCCTCTCCTTCACAAATAACAGTAATTTAAAAAAAAACAGACAATAATTGAATAAATACATACAACTACAAATTGCTAACAAAACACTGGTTACCAGGATGTAATTTTAAGATTGGATGCATATATTAGAAAAAAGCTCCAAATTTCAATTGATTGTAACTGTAAATCATTCACAATTTCCAAATATTAATTTAGTTCTGAAAAAGTCAAATAAAAAACTGGATCAAAAGTCAAAAGTCAGATTGAAATGTGTATGGTTAATGTTATTTTATTGTCAACTAGTCAGCCCCCTTGATTTGAAATAAGAAAGAAGGCAAAAAATAAAAAATAAAAAAATAAAAAATTCAATGTCTCAAGAGTCGCATCTTATGACACATGTTCCTATTTCCTAAGATTTCAGGTGATATTCATTCCATCTTGAATGTGATGGATTAATGAACTTGAACTTGAAATTGAGGGCCGACAGCGTCGGGGCCTTTGTAACGGCCTACGATTCCCTCCTCAATCCTCACACACAAAAAAAAAGAATAAGAGTTCAACACCTGTGTACCAGACTTGTCCACTAAACTACTCAGGATCCACCAATCCTTGTCACAAACTCCCATTAGACGGCATCACTGGGATAACCAGTACGTCACGACACCATCTCCATGCATGGTGGGTCATTACTGCCCACTCTACATGACTGGCTCATTCCAGTCACTGTCTTTTACTCCAGGCACGTACAAGGAAAACTTTCATAGCTGGAAAACTAATACACTGGAAATTGTGGAGTTGATGAAGCTTGTATCACAGATACACTCATCACACATTTTTGGCTGGCTTCCGACAGACAGACATCCCTCATATTACAGTATAGATAAATAACTTGTAAAGTGGCCGAATATCAATTCATTCAATTTTTTTTAAAACTTTACAATGATTGAATTCAGCTACGTTTTAAAGTAACATAAGTAAGCAACAGCACCATCTATATCAAAAAGCCATTTTGCCTCCAAATCTCTAATACTCTTAGCTCATTATCATTGTATTAGGCAATACCAAATTGCAAAATTTTTACAGGAAAACCTTTTGTGTTCCTCAAAATTAGCCTCTAAACTGAACTGAATAATAGGCAGAACTGCCTTGGCTGGGATATTTTGAACTTATCTCCTGCAGTAGTACTCAATCATTTGAGTTTGGTGACCTTCACCATAACGTTCTGAAAAAAAGAAACATCTTGCAATGTTTATTTTCAAACAAATTGTTCTTAAGTTCTCAGCTTCCTCTTTTCGTTGGGTAAAGCATCATAAAACCTTAAAATATTTGCATTTAGTGCAAAAAAAATGTATATTATGTTATTGACATATAAGTTGCTACAACAGCTTGTTGAGTCTTTGTTAGATAAAATTAATTTCTTTATGCAACCAAATTCTTATGCACTGTTAATTCTCTTACAGCAAAATAACACTGGAGAGAAATTATGAAAAAATAATACCTCTGGAATTTGCTGTTACAATGAATTGCTGCTATGATGTAACTCAAACTACTGATTGACTTTGACGAGTTAGTGCAGTGATACTTCAAGTGGGCACTACTGCCCCCTGGGGGGCAGTGAAGCGCTCAACGTGGAGCCCATCTTGGAAAAAATTTTATGTATAGGAAATTCATCTTTTCAATAATTTTCTATAACATTTTAATTTAATTAACCCCTATAGTTTGGCAAGATCTGAAAGGGGACGGTAGATAAAAAATTCCCCGAGAAGGGTGCGATAAATAAAAATTTCTGGGAAGCACTGCGTTAATGGCATTTTTTAAACAGGCCTTTCAAACAATATGTATGAATAAAAACAAAAATCTATAATTAGAGAATGGATATACATATCCTATTACACATGGTGAGGGTAAAAAAAAAATCTTCAGAGAAAAACATGAAAACAAATTTCCACGTTCAAGTTATACCGGGTGTGCACAAATACGAGTAACAAATATCAAGACGGATATCATGACTGAGAACACTTCTGAAGTGTAAACAAATGCTAATGTCCAATAATAGATAAAACATTTAATGCATCCTGAGTTGAAATTAAGAACTTCAGGAATATCAACATTAAATGTTAGAATAAATTACAATTAATTTTCATAAAAATTGAAATTCATCTTATTAGCAGTAGTATATTTAAAACGCCGAGTTACTCTGGGGTGAAACCAAACAAACAATTTTCCGCGTAATTTACTCAGGAAGAAATCAAATTTCACGTATTTCATCTATACAAATTAAAACAAAATTATGGCTAGGTAAATCCATAAAAATATATTTACAGATTCTTCAACTATAACTTACTTAGGCATTTTGAAAAATTATTCGCCGGGTAGCAAATTCATCCACACGCACACTACAAGTTACTGCCTCTGTCGACGCTCGAAGCCTAGAATTCAAATTGGTTAACTCTTCAAGACACGCCAGACGTACAAACCTAAACGATCTTCCAAAACATGAAGTATTTGATTATATCGATGTAAATATTTTCTCACTGTTATAAATAATCTCAAGTACAATTTTTTATAGAAATAATGAAACAATTTTGAAGAAGAGAAAAATAATTGTTCCCTTTATTTTCATGAAAATAGTCACAGCATTTTAAGCATTAAAACAACAATGGAAATGACTAAATTAATAATCGTTAAAGAATTTCTATATAAATCCATTTCCATCGTTGAACATTGACTGTTGGTATTCAAAACTAATTTGAAATTAACTTCAGCTCATTGGGTAATTCAGCGATGAAATTTTCTGACAAGATTTCTTTCATAAATATATATATAAACATCGGCATCTACGGATGCTTTATTTCCAATTGAAGCATGATACATATCACCTTTTACATTGGTTTTTCAAATGCCTTATAACTAACACCAGGACGCCATGACGCTTTCCCCCGGTCGAAGACCGGTACCCATTTCAGACACCTGGGTCGAGTGGGGTATTGTGCTTACAATTTTTCTCCTATACCCAACAGAGAAAATCGCCAACAGCGCCGAGACTCGAACCCGGGTCTCCCCGCACGGAGTCAGGCCCGCTACACACACGGCTATGACGAGCAACACCCAATGGTGGTATAAACTATTTTTCATTTCAACGTGTCACTGATCTTCACATGTTGAAAATTTCAATATTAACTCGGAGGAATAAAGTTTGGAATGTTTACCAATTTCACGCCAAAAGATGGTAATTGATAGTTGTCACCTGTAATATAGCGGGAAGTGTAAGTTCGAGTTAGACATACCAAAAGTTGGCAACGTTCGTGAGAGCAACAATCGCAGCCAGTCTCCTATTGGTCGCAGTTCCAACAACAGTACATGTTGGCTGCAAGTGTGTATATAAATTACCTAATGTGGCTAAGTATCTAACCTTCTAATTTCTAACTAATATACTTAACTCTACTCTGTCCTAAATATTCCCACCTATCTCCGCTCTACTCTTGCTGGCCACATGTCTGGTAATTGAGTATTATAGTGTAAGGTATCTAAGAGGTGAGTGGATTATTTACCTTATGTGATGTGTCATTGCATTTGTCTATTGATGTGCTATTGCGATTGTGCTATTGCTATTAATGTACTACTATGTCTATGTTGATCTAATCTTGAATAAAAGACACAATACACCTTTACTTTAGATGTGCCTTGATTCACAAATATGAAATTTTACAATTACAACTTGAGTGGGAAGAAGTAAACTGCAAGCCCGTCGAGTTGGAGGGTATTCCAATGTTACTTGTTGACTATGCCATCAAAGTTGCCTCTTGTTCCAGCAAATGTACTACGCAATAGCTAGAACTGGAGCCCAACCATTGGCTACAGGCATTTGCGAGCCATATTGGCATTTGCATTACATGTGCAAATGCATTTGTAATGTTACGAAGCAAATAAATTACAAATACGAATACATACTACAAATGAATATGTAATAACGCAAATGCACATGTAACGACCAATTCAGGCATTTGCGAACCATCTTGAAATGTGTGCTTCGTGCCTCGTATAACGATCCCCTCTTCGTTCCATCTGGACAAAGAAGACAACCACCATTATTCACTCGACCCAATTGGGGTCCGGGGATGACCAGGGATTACAGTCTTGGTGTTAGGTGTAGGGCATTCGAACACCCGCTAGGGCATACATCAACTTGATGGAATTAAAGCTATAGTTTTACTAAAAAATAACTCGTCCTCTCTACTCTGTCTTAGAGGCTTCGCATTTTTTTCTTTCTAGGAAGGCAACAAATTTCAACATATTCAATTTAAAAGCCGTTCCTTCGCGTGAAATGAAGTTTAAACCTAAGAACAAATCCTTCATTTTTGACGGTATACTCGAAAGGGCAAGAAAAAGTTCAGAAAAGCGTCGCTATAACATTTTCATTGCAAAAAATTACACAACTAGAGACCACAGCGATTCAAGCGTCATATAGAGAGAAAGTAATCTTCAATACGGACACAATTACTAACATGCTTACAGAGGCGCAACTTTCTAGTTAGAATTCCCTAGTGATACATTCGTATCAAGTTATAATTTCTTACATACGTTAATTTTAATCGCTTACATGTATCATAATTTTAATTATTCACATACAGAGTGCGGCAGTCAATCTTGCATTTTCAAGATGGCTGTGGAAGCCTAAATTAGTTATTAATTTGGAAGGACATCATCCCACCGATGTTATTTAAAAAAAAAAGGATAACGTTCACGTTTTTTTAATGCTTTGCAATGCATTGTTAAATAGTGGCAATCTAATTTTTAAAAATACGTCCGATTATTTTCCACTGCTTTTTAAAAATGCAGTACCGACTGCGACGCCCTCACCTGTGAGTCGATCACGGTGATGATATTCCTTCACAATGCTGGCACATATTCAGCATGAATAAAAAATCCTCTATATTTTTCTGAATAAAACTAAACAAAATACGAAGAGTACATGGAATAAATCCACTCAACATTATCAATTCATACGGAAAAACAGTAAAAACAAATTAGGAACATTAACTATCACTAAACGTCGAAGTCATTTGAGTACATTCCAACAAACATAAAAAAGACAAGACGTGACTGAGAAACTGACATTGAAATCTAGACTATTATAGGAGCCGCGTCTGTTTGTCCGTCACATCCACCAGCAGAAAGTGTGTGATGAGCATATTTGTGACACAAGCTTCAACAACTCCACAATAATTTTTCGGTGGGTGAATCCATCAGATTCAGAGTCGGAATGAACATTACGTGAATTGTTAGGAAATAGGAATGTGTGTCACGTGATTCCTCAAACATTATTAGGCATTTTTGTTGGGTGGTGTACACTCATCTTAAATGCATAATAATAACTGATATTTTCTTTCTTGTTTGCTAGGTTGATGCGTGTGTCCGTTGCAGCGTCATCATTTAGCATCTCTACAACCTCATGCGAGTTACAGAGCTCTTTTCACTAACCTACGCTCGTGTGTGAGCTCCAGATTCGCCAACGAAGACGGCGTAGTCAACACTGCAAGTTCACCCAACACAACGGCTAATCAGCAATAAAGGTTTCCAACAATGACTTCGAGTAACCACACGTATTGCTGTTTCCAAACACTATGAACAGAGCAAAGCAGATCTTACCTCCAGGTTTTCATGACTCTGAAAAATTGCTGAGCTTACCAGCTACACTAGATTAAATTAGATGTTAGATTAAGGCTCCCTAACCGCAACAAATGCGTTCCAAAGAGAGAAAGACGCCATCTAATACGGATTTACGGAAATTCAAAAACTATACACAAGGTGCATAGAAACAGTAAATTAGAGACAAAGTTTATGAACTAAGATAAAAGTTGAAGCAGAAAGTCGTAGGTGCTGGAAAAACAGGGCAGCAGTCGATCGAAAAACATGGTCCGGAACAAAACCAAAACCTTTTCTATTTCAACAAAAAAAAGGCCTACCAAATTCTCAGCTAGGGACTTCACAGGCTCTAATTCCCATAGATACAATAGTACTACTCCCCTCGAGGGAGGAAAATCCAATAAATGATTATGAATAATCAGATTTGTCAACTGTTAATTTAACTCCAAATCAGACTTCCCCTACGAGTTAT
The DNA here is from genome assembly GCA_014220935.1 of Platorchestia sp. MABIK. Taxonomy (NCBI): domain Eukaryota; kingdom Metazoa; phylum Arthropoda; class Malacostraca; order Amphipoda; family Talitridae; genus Platorchestia; species Platorchestia sp. MABIK. Next base: position 4,657 of record JACJUY010015189.1, on the reverse strand, counting down.
AAATGAAAGCTAAAATGTCAACAAGAACAGCCCAACAGAAACGCCCAAGTCGATTGCACGATACACTGGCCTTTCCTATACCGTGATGAAAAAAAAACACAAAATCTAAATACTTCCAAGGATTATTACTATATAGTTATATAAGAGAGTTTTACCCTCCCTTAAATACTTCCAAGAAGAAATTAACAATGCAAGCTTTTGAAATAAAAACATTCGAGCAGCAGAGTACAGCTTTGCTTATTGAGGACTGGTAGCGATTGGTTTTTCCACGTAAAATTAGTCAATATTTTTTACTTTACATTAAAACATGAGCGAAAAGTTCTTTTATCGGGAAAATTTAGATGGAAAGTTTTGTTATCAGGAATATTTAGATGGAAAGTTCTTTTATCGGGAAAATTTAGATGGAAAGTTTTGTTATCAGGAATATTTAGATGGAAAGTTCTTTTATCGGGAAAATTTAGATGGAAAGTTTTGTTATCGGGAAAATTTATATGGAAAGTTTTGTTATCGGGAAAATTTATATGGAAAGTTTTGTTATCGGGAAAATTTAATTTAGATGGAAAGTTTTGTTATCGGGAATATTTAGACATGAAATTAATCAGTGTAGATCAGTCTAAATATAAAAAATTTTAGTAGATAAAAAGTTGGATCAAAAAATACAAAACAGAACAAAATGTTTGATGGAAAAATATTAAAACGAACTTTAATCCAACAAAAATTGTGGAAGATGCTTTCTTCAAAAGAAATAATGAAGAAAATCGAATACAAAAGCATATTTCAGAAAGAAAGTTGCGCAAAAAATTTGCAAATAAACAAAGTATTAAAGATTAGATTAGAGTACAAGTCAGTTTCAGTCTCCCTAACCACAACCAAGGTGTTCCAAAAAAAGGCACCGTTTAACACACAACTAGTTACATTTTCCGTTTACGTATCGGTATAAATGAACAGCATTTCAATTATTTCAACATCTTTTTAGCAGAGATTCAAGCATACGAGGTAAAATATCATGCTATAACATTTTCATGTTTCTTAGGAAAGATACAATTTTTTTTGAGCAGTAAAGTGGTTTTTAAACTCCGCTACATACAACCTAACTTACATGAGACCGCTGGACGCACATGTGCGTTCAGCGGCAGCAAAACTAGTAACAGAAAGTTGAAGGAACGGGGAATTTATGCATAAGGTGTGTCACCACAGAAACACGAAGTTAGGAAGGAAGTTCATGAAACAAAATAAAAGTTAAAGAGCAAAATAATAAGTACTGAAAAACAGGATAGCAGTCAACCGAAAAATGATTTTCTGTAACAAAAGAAAAACCTACTTTATTTCAACACAAGGAAGGCCTACCTAACCCTCAGCTCGGGACCTCACATCTTTCCCTCTGAGCGCTAATTCCCTCAGACACGATAGTTATATCTCCTGAGCGGCTTTTACACTCTGACGGCGACGGGCGGCACCGGTGGTACACGGAGGAGATTTTCACCATGCTGCTGACCGACCAATAGTCACAAACTCAATTTGTTTTAATTCCTAATCGAAGCTAAGTGAAGGCACGATCCAGTTAATGTCAAGATCGCTCACTACAATTGACTTGAAATTTGAGTTGAATTTAACCTTTCGTTTTACCAGCGGCTGTCAAAGTGCCAACACATAGACTACGTAACATGTGTTCTCCTGGGTAAATTTCTTAATCATGTGTTGGTAGAAATGAACATTTCAATCATTTCACTACCTATTTTTGAACAGGTTTCAGCGTACTAGGTAAAGTATTATTATTGCATTATTCTTTACTCACTTCTTAGAAAACATAGATGTATTCGAGCAGTGAGGTCGGTTTTTCAACTCTACTACTTGCAATCTAATTTAACTAACCGTAGCAACCGCGCAAAGACAAAGGTCCATTTCCCACCAAGCTAGCAAAGCAGCATCTAGCAAGCTCGCATGAGCTGTCTAGCAGATGGTCTGCAAGACTGGTAGGTAGGAATATCACTATTGCGAGACTGGTAGGTAGGAATAGCACTATTGCGAGACTGGTAGGTAGGAATAGCACTATTGCGAGACTGGTAGGTAGGAATAGCACTATTGCGAGAATGGTTGTTTGAAATAGCACTATTACAAGCCATTGCCTTTACACTGAACTCTCTCACGTTTTATCCAGCATGCAAGGTGACAATGCTATTCCTACCTACCAGTCTCGCAGACCATCTGCTGGATAGCTCATGCGAGCTTGCTAGATGCTGCTTTGCTAGCTTGGTGAGAAATGGGCTTAAGTGTTAACAAGAACTCTGAGCCAGGAAAATGACTTGAGACGCACTAGAGACAAGTACAGCGGGTAACCCCCGCACCATCACAGGGGTTTACTTTCTCCAAGGCACCGTTTTCAAATGGGAATAAAAATTGTACATTTTTTGCTTACATATCAAGACGATCAGATCTAAATATGGTGGTTATTTTGTATTTTGTTGTGTGCAGCTTAGCAGAACTGTGGAACTTACTGTGGAACTGAGCCGAACTGTGGAAATTTTCTAAGCTATAAAACTTTCTAAAGCTCCCAAACTTTCGAAAGTTATGGAACTTTTAAAGCTTATAGAAAAGCAATTTTTAAAGTTACAAAACTTCTAAGTTACGGAACTTTTCAAAGTTACGGAACTTTTCAAAGTTACGGAACTTTTTAAAGTTACGGAACTTTTCAAAGTTACGGAACTTTTCAAAGTTACGAAACTCTTTTACCACAGAACTTTTCGAAGCTATGGATCTTTTGCAAGTTATGGAACTTTTCATAAAAGTCACAGAGCTTATCAAAGTTTCAAAAATTTTCCAAGTTAGAAAACTTTTTGGGAAGTTACAGATTTTACGATGCCACTCTACTTCGGAACTGCAGACCTACGGGCAGAAGTGTAGCAAGCACAAATCAAAATTTGAAGAAATTCCTAACGTTAGCAAAATATCCATTGCCAGCAGCAGGAACGTGTCTGGGGTTAGGCCCTTCATCGTCTTCTTCATCACCTCCATAGTCATCGTCTGCATAGTCATTGTCTGCGTAACTTCCTTCAAAGTCTTCATAATCGTCATCTCCTTCGTAGGTGCTGTCGTGTTCGCTGCTCTCTGCATCACTTTCTTCATCATCAGGGCTATGATCAAGGCCTTGATTTTGACCAGTACCTTGATCAAGACCAGGACTTTGACCAGTACCTTGATCAAGACCAGGACTTGTCTCAAGGCCGGTGTTGAGCAGAGGGCGAGGCGGGCCCCCTCGGCTGGGGTCGAGGGCCAGAAGGACGCTAGCACCGGTGACTTTAGGCCCGTACCAGCCTGCCCATGTGCGGCGGTCCTGGCCGGAGTGCCGGAACCTCAGGGCCGCCGCCCCTTTCCCGTAGCCCCCCACATGGTGGGTCACCTGCACACGGACGGGGGGGTGAGGTCAGTTGTGGTGCTGTGGCTCGTGTTGCAACTGTAATACTTGTGTTCCTGGGGCTCGTGTTGCAGCTGTAATACTTGTGGTCCTGTGGCTCGTGTTGCAGCTGTAATACTTGTGTTCCTGTGGCTCGTGTTGCAACTGTAATACTTGTGTTCCTGTTTCTGCAATAGTTTTTGTGAAACTACATTCGAAATACTTAATTTTTCATGCTACAGCTGGGGCTGATGTGGCAATTGGTGCACCTCCTGCCCACACGGGGATGGGTTACTTGTGGTGCTGTGACGTATTGCAGCAAGTGCTCGTGTTGCAACTTTACTCAACATGCATTATTTTTTGATACATCTGGTGCTGTAACTGGCCCAGCTTTTGTTGCAACTGAAGCTGGTGCTGCCACCTGATGCTTGAGACCATTAACCTATCACCTGACCACCTAACCATTACTTCTCCACTACATTACCTTAAACTAACCATAATCCTACCTATAAGTTACCATTTCTTTTTCCTTACTTACTGATTACTTGACCATTACCTCATTACCTGGACCCATTGCATATCAGTGTAGGTAATGAGGTAATGACTGCATATCACCCCCCCATTAGCCCAGCGAGTGCCCGTGTAGCTGGGCCCCACCCGCCCATTAGCCCATTACCTGGACCCAGCGGGTGCCCGTGTAGATGAGCCCCACCCGCCCATTAGCCCATTACCTGGACCCAGATGGTGCCCGTGTAGATGGGCCCCACCCGCCCATTAGCCCATTACCTGGACCCAGCGGGTGCCGTGTAGCTGGGCCCCACCAGCCCATTAGCCCATTACCTGGACCCAGCTGGTGCCCGTGTAGCTGGGCCCCACCCACCCACTAGCCCATTACCTGGACCCAGCTGGTGCCCGTGTAGCTGGGCCCCACCCACCCACTAGCCCATTACCTGGACCCAGCGGGTGCCTGTGTAGCTGGGCCCCACCCGTCCATTAGCCCATTACCTGGACCCAGCGAGTGCCCGTGTAGCTGGGCCCCAGGTCGACGGAGCGCTCCCAGGAGTGCAGGACGCGCCCCTTGCGCGAGAGGAGGTCCACGCTGACGCGGTAGACGCTGTCACAGTCGTGCCGCCCTGCCACCCTGCAGAGCAACACATGTTGGTGGGTGGTGAAGTGTGGAGGTGGTGTGCGTGGAGGTGGTGTGCGTGGAGGTGGTGTGCGTGGAGGTGGTGTGCGTGGAGGTGGTGTGCGTGGAGGTGGTGTGGG
>JACJUY010015188.1:0-11139 GCA_014220935.1 Platorchestia sp. MABIK | reverse complement strand
TCATATCCTCATATCTTTCCTCTCACCCCATCCACCCCGCCCCAATAGTACTCATCTTTCCACCGTATTCCACTCTCCCTACTCATCTCTTCACCATATTTGCTCCACCCCCAGCCACGTACGTTATCACCGTGGTCATTCGTCAAATTCACCTCGCCCCACCCATCCCTTTATTGTATTTATCTCATCCTACAATAGGACGATAGGTTCATCATCACAATGATGTGCGTCACAATGATGACAATCACGGTAGCGTATGCAGGGTGTCCTCGAAAATTATGTCCACTGATTTTAGATGTTACCAATAGTGTAGATCCGATCCCATACAACTGTTTAATTCCGGTATATTTCTTGACATTTATCCCTTCTACTTCTTGAACTCCTGTGTATATCCCGTTCCGTTTCCTAACCACACACTGTTATTTTATTAGTATTTGGAATCGGTGGATACATTTTTAGTGCACACCTCGTAAATGCTCTTTGTCTCCAGGAGTTGAATGCGGGTGAGATTAGAACCGTATCATAGATGCACGATTTAGGGGCTTTGTTTTGGTTTGATTATATTTTGTTAGGATGGATTGAATTTGGTTACAGTGTGTTAGGATGGATAAGGTTAGGATAGACTTGGCTTGGTTGAGCTCAATTGATTAGGATAAGTTAGGCTTGTTAATGTTGGGTTAGTTTAAGTTCGGTTAGGTCAGGCTATGTTAGGTAGTTCTACAACACGCGTGGGTAGGTTGAGTTACGTCATGATAGGATAAGTTAGAATAGGTTACGTTGTGTTAAAATAGGTTACGTTAGCTTAGGTAGGGAAAAATTGAGACAGGTTAGCTATGTATCATGTTAGGATTGGATAAGATAATTTAGGTTTGGTCAAGATGAGCTAGGATAAATTAGGGTGGGTAAAGTTGAAAAGGTTAAGAATGGATGTAGCTAGGTTTTCGTGAGATATAAAACTCCATTTATGGTCGTACTGGCGAACAGTTACATAAAAATGACCACCCGTGATCCCGCGGGGTCATGATATTTACAAACCTAAGTTGTGAGAAGCTTTTTTTTTGAAAAAAGGTTACCGTAGCATTAAATTAGCGTTAACAGAGGGAAGATGTGAGGTCCTGAGCTGAGTTATGCAGGCGTTCTTTGTGTTGAAATAATTTTCTATTTTCATTTTGTCAAGGACCATCTTTTTTCGGTTCACTGCTGTCCTGTTTTTCAGCATTTATGACTTTCTTCTTTAACTTTTATCTTGTTTCATAACCTTCCTTCTTATCTTAGTGTTTCTATGTGCACGGGATCGTTTGCCAGATTCCACGTTTCCTTAAACTCCATACTAAATCGTGCCTTCATCCTTTCTCTCTTTGAACATCTTTGTTGTTTGAAAGGGAGGCTAAAACTTATTTATAATCAATCAATCCATAGCATTAAAAGTGAAAGTTACTGTGCCCCTAAATGAGTGTCGTTGTTGCAGGCGGTGCAGAAACAAGACTACCATAGCACCAGAAGTAATATTTACTGTGCCCTAAATGAGTGTCGTTGTTACAGGCGGTGCACGTGGAGAGCCAGCTGTCGTGCGAGAGCTTCAGGTGCCTGTGGGTGGGCTGCAAGGTGTTCGAGCGGTGCTCGTGCAGCGTGTCCTGGCTGGAGCGCCACGTCCTCACACACGGCGGCCACAAGCCCTTCAAGTGTATCGTCGAGGGTTGCGGGCACCGGTTCACTTCTCAGGTATGTCTTGCTCTGTTCTGCCAGCTCCCGTTCAAAGCCCAGACCGCGGTAGGCAAAACTCTTTCTTGACAGGGGTTAGGTCGGCAAAGGAACTGTTTTTTTGGTCGTGTTAATTTTTTGGCTGTTGAAAATTGCTAATCGTTAAATTCCTACGGAGCATTTTGGCAGTTACGACGATCTGCGGCTCCATGTCGACCTTTTTCGAATTCATGCGCGCATTCCGCGGCTCTGTGTCGACCTTTGCCTAATTCATATCGGCCTTCCTTGGAGCCATGTCGACCTTTGCCTAATTAACATCGGCCTTCCTATGCGCCATGTCGACCTTTGCCTAATTAACATCGGCCTTCCTATGCGCCATGTCGACCTTTGCCCAATTAATATCGGCCTTCCTCGGCTCCAAGAAGACCTTGCTCGGCGACTTCGTGCTGGCCTTTCGCGGCGCCGTCCGATGTATACCGATCAAATTTGCGTGTGTGTAGTTTGCGTAAACAATTCTTTTACTGAGGTATGTGCCCCTAAGGTGTCTCTTCCTTTTAATGTTTACTTAAGACTGAAGTGATAACAATGACTGGATTGCTACATTTTCATATTTTCCATGACGATAATTACGGTAAATTCCATTACGAATCAACTTTTTTTTCTCATCTCATACCGTACTTAACTGACCGAGATGAGGAAACTAATAAGTGGGTCATTTTTCTTTACTTGACATCAAAGAATTAATTAACTGTTCAGCGGCAAGTACAGTTTTTGTTTTTAGAAGCATGCCGCGAGGTGTTGAAGTCTCAAAATATTCATGGAACTGAGTGCACAAATGTAGCAATCTCTAGCGTATAAACGTAAACTGTGAATAGAAGAAAAACAAAAGTGTTACCACTTCGTCTTCCCAATCTCCTCTGTTCTTCAGTGGGTCTGTGAGGATTTTGAAAAGCTATGCCCGAGATGCGAAATGAAATGGCGTCCATGACAGACGTCAGCTGAGATGGAAAACTTGTTAGTAAATATCGATGCGTTGGCTGTACATGTGCTAAATTATCAATGCCATTAGCGATAACTTCTGTGTAAAGTATTTGTTTCATAACAAAAATGGTGCAGTATTATTGTGGCCAGTTCCGTGATGTCATTGCTATGTCGTCAACTCTAAAGAGACTAAATCTATCCTTAAAGATGTAGAAGGGATTACTAAGCAGAACAATAAGTACGTTTTAGATGCTATGGGTCATACACCTGGTTTAAAAGTGGCACCGTTTGTGTGTGGTGCTTCTTGTGCGTCAAACATCTCGATACTGAGCTAATTAATCCTGCTGTTCAATTTACAATGCTGTTATATTCTGCATCGACAAGATTTTGTTCCGGCGATACCGGCTACGGTTTTCCTAATTTGCTATTCAGGTACACCTCCTATAGGTAACAGTGAATAGCTTATTCATCATCCACAGGAAGTGATGCAGGCTACAAAAAGTACCTACAACCGTACAAGGTGCAACGCGAGTTTCTGCGATGCAATCAGTCGAGATTTTTTCATCTCTGTGGCATAGGACTTTCCCGTGTACACTTTTGCCTTGAACTTTTGTGCGTTACGAAGTTTGTGTTTATCTGAAGCATAAAAGTTTATGTTTTAATCCTCAGACCAAATTCATTTATGCTCATAAACGCACTACGCGTTTGAATATCTCTTTTAGGAAACCATTACTCACTGAAAATTACCGGTATTCTTATCGAGGTTATTGTACTGACTATTTCGGCATCATCACATAGAGCGCCGCCTGACTGCAAATTCGCGACGTCCAGCTATCTATGCTCCTGTAAAACTGAGATCTTATTAGCTTGGTTGCTTGCTTGTTGGGTTGCTTGCTTGTCACCGTACTTTCTCTGCTTTGATTGGTTATTCAGACCACTCAACGTCTGGCAACAATACAGGGTTGCCAGATGCAACCATCTGGCAACCTGAGCCAACTGTCAAGGGTAGTCTTTGTATATTTTAAAATTGGCCTACACAATTGGGACGGGATTTGTTGGGTGATTGTTTTTGGTGATGGATAATTCTGTACATAATTGTTACTGCTCTCCTTGTCATATTTGTGGTGAGTCGAATTATGATGTTGATGAGCATTCATTGCACGGGGATGTTGCCTCTGGTTTCGTTTCTACTGTATTTTTGAACGGTTGCGTTTGTAAAAAACAAAGACCAGCAATAACTATTTCCTTTGAGGTTCTTGACAATTCCTGTCAGCAGGATACAACTAATGGCATCTAGGAATATGGGTTAGCACTCCGAGGAGAAAGATGCGAGATCCCAATCTGAAGGTTAGGTTGGCCTTCCTTTTGTTGAATTAGATAGTTTTTCTATTCGAAATGGACTATCTTTTTCGGTTTACTTCTGTTCCGTTTTTTAGCCCCTACTACTTTCTTCTTCAATTTTAACTCGTTTCGAAGTCTTACTTCCTAATTTATTGTTCCTGCTCGCGAGGGATCTTGTATGGAAACACACCTTGAGCATACATTCCCCGTTCCCTAAACTCCATACTAAATGGTGACTTTCTCCTTCTTCCTCTTTGAAGCACTTTTGTATTAGGTAGGGAGGCTTGAAATATTGTGTGTTTACCTTAGTTCTTTATAACCCACCTTAGGTGTGTCTGCCTTAGTTCTTTGTAACTCACCTTAGGTGTGTTTACCTTAGTTCTTCATAACCCACTGGTTGTCTACGTGCAATTTACACTTGTAGGAAAGCACGACAACACATTTACCAAACACCAACATACTCACCAGGTTATCGCAAGCACTAAAATCTCTGAACTGGAGCACTCGGGTTGTGTTCTCAAGGCAAAACGATGTTGACAAACATTGGCGTGTTAAACCTAAATTGTTGACACATGTTGGTGTGTCAAACCTAAATTGTTGACACATGTTGGTGTGTCAAACCTAAATTCATAGAAATATTTACGAACGTTGGCGTGTCAAACCTAAATTCGGAGAAATGTTGTCATATATTGGCATGTCAAACTCAAATTTGTAAAAATGTTGACATGTTTGTGTGTCAAACCAAAATCAAAAAGAAAAAACTATAAAATCGATGTTCCTAGGCAAAATTCGGAGAAATATTGACATATACTAGCATTTCAAACCAAAATTCAGAAAAACGTTGACAAGTTGCCGTCAAACCTTAATTCAGATAAATGTTGACCTATGTTGGTGTGTCAAACCTGAATTGAAATAAATGTTGATATGTGTTAGTGTATCAAACATGAATGCAGATGGATGTTGACAAATCTGGCTGCGACACCTATGAATCACCTGTTAAAGTGATCGAGAAAATGGTTGAGAAAATAATTCCCACATTCTTTTTTCATAATTGGAAAATTTTCATTTGAAAAAAGTATAGTGAAATTGGTAAATTTAACAATATTCTCTCCAAAATCTCCCAGATTACACTTTTTATTTAAATTTTCAAGTATTTCCAGTTCATTTGCGTAATTCAGAGCTAATCTAAGCAAGTGAAACTTTCGGATGAAATACCGCAGAGTTTGGCATAGGTGTGTCATGGTTGGCTCACTGATGTGTCGTGAAACAGAAAAGTCTGCTGTTACACATCATGACACGCATTTGTGCGTCTGTTCATAACATGTTTGACGCATATTAGCGTGTCCAAATCGAGGCCTATTTCCTTTCAGTACGTGGCGACTTCTTAGTGTTGCAGACCCGTGTGGCGGCAACGCGTCCTCGCTGCAACACTGCACTGTTTTCTCATTAGTTGCAGTTGAAATGGCTAAAATTTTTATTTCGGTGTCTACACTTTCAACCATCACAAGTTCGGTTGGGTAGTTACAGGTTCAGCGGCTACATTCTTTGTTTCAGGAACTATCAGTTTCAGTGGCCACTCTTTCGCTGTGTGCTGTTACAGTTTCAATGAATTCAGTTTAGTTTCAGTGGTCGCTACTTCAGTTTCTGTACTTACAGTTTAAGTGACAATTTCAGTTACAGGCGAAGTTTTGGTGCTTAGAATTTTCAAGGCAGTGAGCGGATGCAAACTTGAGGCTTTTGTGTTCGTGTTCATACTTGAGTTCATTTTTTTTACATTGACAATTGCACAAAGGTCAAACGCTATGCCCAAGCGCCCACATGCTCTACTATGCTGCAAGCAGTTTTGTGTGTTTTACTAGCACCGCTTGACTAATCGTATTAATTCTTCTGTCAGACTTTCATGCGCAGTTTAGCTCGCTTATGAAATTGTTCTCTTCCTTGTAAGGTTGTTGAGTGTTACGGGTCTATGTTGATGCATATTTGTATCTCAATTGATGCAACATTAGAGAATGCGACATATCTTCTTGGGGACATAATGAAATGAACATCGCAAGTTTAGGACGCAAGTTACTATGTCGGTCTTTAATTTTTTTTTTCTATGTCCCAAATGATGTTCTAATTATTCATTTCAATAAGATATTTAGTTTACAATGCAACCTCAAGTTTCTTTTGGTAGTTCATTACGTTAATGTAGTTTAATAATTGAGTCAGTAATAAACACGATCGGCTAATTTATTTGGTAAACGTGCTTATTATATCAATATGGTCATATTTTCATGGCATTATTTATCGTGCATGTTCAGTTTCTTCACTAAATATTTCATGATTAGCGTCTCACTTTCACGACTCATCTCTTGCTCTTCCTAATTATGATGAATAACAGGAACTAAGGATACACTCATACTTTCCTTTTACAATGGGTGACAGATGGTACACACTGATATTACACAAAGCTGTTCGGAGAGATGCATGACAAGACGAGGTGACAAATATGAGTAACATATCGTACTAAGTCCTTTTTGGCGTCGGTGTCATGGGGAGAGGGAGCTGGTTGTTGTGACAGATGTTAATATGAATTAATTGGGTGAAAGTGGATTCCTCATCTATAGACGTAATTCCGGAGGAGATGAAATTCGAGAAGTTACCGTGATATCTGAGCCAAACACGCTCATTCTTGTTCATTATCGCAAAGATTATATCAACCGATGATCAACATAGGTTACCACGTTTGTTGATTACCACAAAGATTATATCAATCGATAATCAACAAAGGTTACCACGCTTGTTGATTCCCATAAAGGAATGAGGAGACTTTAAACTCCCAAATTTTTATGCTATGACGGTCGTACTCTCCTGCCGGTTAGTGTCTAAGTCATCTGGCTTCTGACGAGTTAAGAACCAACGTGTTAGGGCATTCAACATGTATCAAACCTGTAGCAATAAATTAGTGTAAGGATCTATAATTCTGATAGACTGACGAATCCTACACCTAGCGTCTACGCGATGGATGAAATTCTGAATAATCAAATTAAGGAAGGCATGGCGGTATATTTTCCGGAGGCGTGCCATCTCGATTATTTTGCTTGACTCGTAAAAGACGCGAGGCTGTTGAGGGGTAGACGATTGAAGGGTGAGGGTGTAGTGTATGTGGACGACAACCGCTATTAACGCGTTCTTTACAACACTGGGACGTTGGTGTTTTGAAGCGATCACATTCGAGATGTGGAAAAGTTCTGGAAGATTTGTAAACCAGATTGTACAAATACTTTGATGTCCGACGAGGGCACGTCTCTGAAAAGTAAAAGCGGATTCCTTCGTAGTAAAATATAAATTCGTGGGCCTGACACTTTACTGTTCTCGTACCGTTTGCTTCATTAATGTACGTGGGTGGTTGTGGGATTACAACATTTTGTCACATTATTCTTTTATACACCTTTTTTATATTCGTCACTATTTAGTCATTTACCATGTTATTGTTATTAAATTATTTTCCAGATTATTATCCTACCATGTCATTTATGATATTCTTTTAGCTCTTTTATCAAACTATTTCCGTTCTCAGCTTGTTCGTTACATTCTCATCGCTTTTTTCTCGTTTACCACCATCATGATCATCTCTCTCGTTACTTTTTTGACCAAGTTCGTGCGCGTTGCAGACCGCGCTGGGGCGACACGTCAACCACCACTTCAACAACGTCACCACCAACACCAGCGGATGTAGCGCCAACCCCAACGCTCCTGCAGTCTCCAACGTCACCAGCTCCACCAACGCCAGCGTGGGAGTGGTGGTGAGTGGTGGTGTTGGTGGTGTTGGAAGCGTTGTGGCTGCTCCGTCATCGCGCCTACCCACCTCTAACAATCACAACCATCAGCACAACCACCACCATCACCACCACCATCACCACCACCCGCACAACCATGGCTCCCCAACCAAGCTCATGCGCAGGCATGGGCGCAGGCTCAGGATACGAAGGAGACCCTGGTCCGGTGAGTGTTGTAATGTGCGACTGTTTTAGAGTCTTTTTAATTACGGGCATTCCAAGTGCCTGGTGTTGATGGCTTGCAGTGTAGGTATCTGAAGTGTTTGCTTTGTGTTGATGGGTTTTAGTTAGGTACTTGGTATGTTTGCTTTGTGTTGATGGTTTTAGTTAGGTAACTGAAACGTTTGCTTTGTTTGCGGGTTTTAATTATATAGGTACCTGAAACGTTTGCTTTGTCTTGATAGGTTTTAGTTAGGTACCTGAAACGCTAATGTTGGTTTAGAAGTGTGATTTCAGTTGCTTAAATGGAACGTCCGTCTTGTTTTGCTATGTTTTAAGTAAGCTGATTAATTTATTTTTGTTTGCTTTTTATATGTTATTGATAGCTAATTAACAAAAGCCTTGTTGGAACATTTCCGTTGGTGACTTCAGTTCGAAATTTTCAATTTCAGTTGGTGAATTGAAAATTAGGTTGTTTGAAATCGGAGTTCCGTTGCCATTTGATTTCTCCTCTTAGGCGAGTAATGCTGCTTTTTTCCCGTGATGTTACATCAAAGGTGTTGATAATTTATGAGGTTCTAGGGCTTTTTGAATACATCTAGAACTGTTGACGGCTCTCGTGCACATATATTATTGTCTCTGACGTACTCAAATTTCTATTTTATTGCTTCACTCTCGAGGAGTGTAATTTATTATCAAATCTGAACCGCTTTAATTGTAGTTAAAGCGGTTAATAATTATAAGCGTTTAATTTATTTTAATAAGCGGTTAAGCAATAAATAATTATTTATGGATGATGAACCACTTGTGGAGATTCTAGAACAACTATTAGTTGGGATTCTGCGTAGTTGAACAACTAGTTATGGAGATTCTGGATAGTTAATTAACTATTACTAGATAGTTGATTATTTATTAGAGGAGATTTTAGATATTTGAACAACTACTGGTAGAGTTGGGAAAAGTTTATTTGATACGAATGGAAATTCAGGTTAGTTGAGCAACTACAATTGCAGTTTTTGATCTGTTGAGATTTTGACTTCTAATTTAGTAATGGTGATGATTGTAGATGAAAACCAACATTAATTTGTTAAGTGCATAAGTTCGCTCATTTTGAAGTTTTCGGTGTGAAAAATATTTTTTCTGAACTTTTGAATGCAAATATCGGGTTTGTGTGTTGGCTTGCATGTCAAGTGTTCCCTGATGGCATCACTTACCAAGTTCTTGGTTTTTCTTGGTTTTTATGAGTCAAATTTCCGAATATTTAAATTAACCTAAAGTTAGGAGAATTTATCTAGTATTTTGAACATAGCCTAAGATTTTAAAGTATGTGTTCGTCAGATCTTTGAAAAATTAATACAATATTTGGTTAATTTATTTAATACCTGGAGGGTGTACTAGAAAGAGGGAGAATATACTTGATGCTTTTAGAGTTTTGTAGAGTTTAATGAAACATTTGATGAAGTTGTTCAATACTTGATGAATTCACCTAGAATTCACCTAGATAACGAATTCACCTAGATAACGAATTCACCTAGTTTTGAATTCACCTAGATAACGAATTCACCTAGATAACGAATTCACCTAGATAACGAATTCACCTAGATAACGAATTCACCTAGATAACGAATTCACCTTGATGAGTTCACCTAGAATTCACCTAGATAACGAATTCACCTTGGTGAATTCACCTAGAATTCACCTAGATAACGAATTCACCTTGGTGAATTCACCTAGAATTCACCTAACATGTGGAAAACTTACATTATTTACATTACATTATTTAGAAAATTGCCTTACGCATTTAGACAATTTGTCAGTATTCTGATAATTTACTATATGTATGAAAAGTTTACTTAAAGTTCGAGTAAACTACTTAATATTTAAGAAACTCACCCGTTATTATCTTCTTTGTATTTATTTTAGAGCTCGAAAGTAATATCCGTAATATCCTTAAGCGCAATATTCCTGTCTCTGGTGGATGGCTCTCGCCCTCCAAACCTAATGGTTTTACTTCTTTTTGAAACGTTCGCCAATTAGTAGTAATATCACTTACGTTTCGGTCTTATGAGGATAGGAAATTAGGTAGGAATGATTTGCTCGCGCAACAGATATTAAAGAATGGCAAAAAAAGTAACCATGGTTCTAGAAGTGAGATACTGTGGAAAAACTGGATTTATGAAAAATTCACAAGGAGATATGGGTTATAATACCGTTTTGACTGTTCAAATGAAGTAACAGTGAAAGTTTTGCTTTTTTGACTCGATCTTGTTGCAGAACTTGTACAGAAAAGTGAATTTTCAGTCCCTTCTGGTAGTGTTCTTAATTATTTCTCCCTTTGTGAAGACATATGCATTACAATACCTTTTTTGACTGTTCAAATGAAGTAACAGTGAAAGTCTTGCTTTTTTGACTGTTCAATTGAAGTAACAGTGAAAGTCTTGCGTTTTTGACTGTTCAAATGAAGTAACAGTGAAAGTTTTGCTTTTTTGACTGTTCAAATGAAGTAACAGTGAAAGTCTTGCATTTTTGACTGTTCGAATGAAGTAACAGTAAAAATTCTTTGGTTTTAAACTGTTCATATGAAGTAACAGTGAAATTCTTGCATTTTTGAATCGATCTTATTGCAGACCTTGCGCAAAAACGTGGATTATCAGTTCTTTCTGTTGTGTCTTTAATTACTTCTCCCCTTGAGGGAACCTCATTAAATGAGAGGCTCCCCAGCCTTCTGCTTCAGGTTAGCGTCTAGACTTGCTATCTTAACACGTCGACTACGTATTGTGACACAGGTGTACCCCTAGGCAAATTGCTCATTTGCATAAATAAATAACGTTTCAATTATTTCACTACCTTACTCAAAATTGATTTTAACACACGTGGTAAAATTTCATCGTACTATTATATTTTTAGCACATTTTAGAAAGAATAAAAAATAATGGATTTGAGTGGTTCAGTCGATTTTTTAATTTAGCTACTCACAAGCTAACCGAACCAACCGCACAAACGTCGTCAACGTGTTAAACATGGCTAAGAAACAGGCAGCATTTCACCAAGGAGAATGCGAGAAAGCATCGCCAGCTCTGCAGATGGAGCGAGGCCGGCCTGGTTTATCCTGCACCAGTGGCTGGCTGGGTGTCTC
>JACJUY010015187.1:0-16038 GCA_014220935.1 Platorchestia sp. MABIK | reverse complement strand
ATAATGTGTTACCTGTTCAGAACTCCCAAAGGTAGAGCTAAAATAATGTGTTACCTGTTTAGAACTCCCAAAGGTAGAGCTAAAATAATGTGTTACCTGTTTAGAACTCCCCAAGGTAGAGCTAAAATAATGTGTTACCTTTTCAGACCTCCCAAAGGTAGAGCTAAAATAATGTGTTACCTGTTCAGAATTCGCCAAGTTAGAGCTAAAATAATGTGTTACCTGTTCAAAACTCCCAAAGGTAGAGCTAAAATAATGTGTTACCTGTTCAGAATTCGCCAAGTTAGAGCTAAAATAATGTGTTACCTGTTCAAAACTCCCAAAGGTAGAGCTAAAATAATGTGTTACCTGTTTAAAACTCCCAAAGGTAGAGCTAAAATAATGTGTTACCTGTTCAGAACTCCCAAAGGTAGAGCTAAAATAATGTGTTACCTGTTTAGAACTCCCAAAGGTAGAGCTAAAATAATGTGTTACCTGTTCAGAACTCCCAAAAGTAGAGCCAAAATAATGTGTTACCTGTTCAGAACTCCCAAAGGTAGAGCTAAAATAATGTGTTACCTGTTTAGAACTCCCAAAGGTAGAGCTAAAATAACAAGTTTCGAGAGCAATGCACGTCAGCTGGCGCTGGTGCCCAGCACCAGCGCGGTGCACGTCAGCCGGCCACACCGATCACACGGGCTTTAAATACTCATATAATTATGATATAATTATATAAAAGAATTACATAATTTAATTATAAACTTATAATTATACATGATATAATATAATTATGTACGTATGATTACATATGATAGACAGGTGTTGCAAGTAATATCGCAGGTGTTGCAAGTAATATCGCAGGTGTTGCAAGTAGTATCGCAGGTGTTGCAAGTAGTATCGCAGGTGTTGCAAGTAATATCGCAGGTGTTGCAAGTAGTATCGCAGGTGTTGCAAGTAGTATCGCAGGTGTTGCAAGTAATATCGCAGGTGTTGCAAGTAATATCGTAGGTGTTGCAAGTGTTGAACGTGCAAGCAGACAGTGTCGGGGCCTTGGTAACGGCCTACAATTCCTTCGGCATGCATTATTATAATCAGCATTATTACTATATAACAAAGTTTTAGCCTCCCTTTACCACGACAAAGATGCTCCAAGAGAGGAAGTATGAAGGCACCATTTAGTATGGAGTTGAGGGAACGCGGAATCTATGCACAATGTGCATAGAAAGAATACGCTAAGAAAAAAGTCAATGAAACAAGAAAAAAAGGACAGCAGTGAACCGAAAAAAGATGGTCCGTAACAAACCAAAAATTATTCTATTTCAACAAAAAGAGAGCCTACCTAACCTTTAGCTCAGGCCCTCGCATAGTCCCCTTGGGAGAGCTAATTCCCATAGATACAGAGTTGTATCCCCCTGAGGGGGGTGTTCCACAAACATCGGCCCGGTACGACTCTGTCGGAACGACGGTGAGACTAGTGATGTACCGATACCATTTTTCTGGCCGATACCGATACCCATTTTTTGGCCGATACCGATACCCATTTTTTGGCCGATACCGATACCGATACTCCGATACTTGGAAATACCGATACTTTGACCGATACTACTACCGATACCGATACTTTTACAATTATTTTAAAATTAAACCATTATAAGCCCTGCATGGGTGTTATAATAAAATTATTTACTAATATATCTAATAATATAACAATATTGACAATAAAGTTTTCGATTAGGAATAATAAAGTTGCTCTTGCTATGTTAACTATATCGTTTGATTCGTTTCCCGCTCAAAGTTTTCCGATTGCGTCATCTTTCCGCTTTATTTCGTTTGATACCGTTATCAGCATGTATGAACAAACAAGTATTCGCTGCTTAGCAATCTTTATTTACCAACTGAGGTTATTATCCCACTAAATTAATTGAAAATATTTTTCTCCATTTACAGGCGTAAACTAGTAATATAATGTAGCATTTAGTCTCAGAAATAGCAGCGTGAACGCAAGTAGTATCCGTACTCGTATGTACTAACACACACAGTGTACAGAAGCAAACACGGCTCTTTTCGGTTTGGGGGCCTATCGAATTTTAATATTTTTTTCGCCAAACTATGTATTTCGGTGTGAAAAACACAAAAATGATAATCATTTTGTGGAGAAATTATTTATTAAGCCTGAAATTTGCTTATATCCATTAATATTTTGTGAAGTACTGCGGTTTCTCGGTACGTTTCCGCCACACAAATTCACACAGATACGAGTCCATCATTTGTCGGTGAGTGTCTCCCTGACGTTTTTTTTCATTTTTAGACTATGCTATGCACTCTCAATCATTTGAGTGTGTGCACCTGTTGCAGTTTCCACCAAGTTTTCACCATGATTAACAGGGAGGTGTTTGAAATTATACCCTTGGTTAGGTTAGTAACACTTAATGAATAATTTCTCCACAAAATGGTCATCATCTTCGTATTTTTCACACCAAAATACATAATTTGACGAAAAGAAAACATTAAAATTCGATAGGCCCCAAAACCGAAAAGATCTGTATATACGCAGCCAACTATAAAATTGCCAACTATACGCAGCCAACTATAAGTCACATACGTTAAGAAATGAAAATTAGGTCAAACTATATAAATTTTAGTTGTGAAAGTATAATAATATGATGTTGCTGCTGTGTTTTTACTGTGTTTTACTATTCAGGCTACATAGCTTTCACTCACTGACCGTATGTGACTCATCGGGAGTTAAAAGTTGTAAATTCAGTTAGTGGGTCTGATCAAACGCTATAATTCAACAGTTAGCTAACTAATTTACTAGGTATGAATAGGCTCTTTAGTTGA
Source organism: Platorchestia sp. MABIK (assembly GCA_014220935.1). Taxonomy (NCBI): domain Eukaryota; kingdom Metazoa; phylum Arthropoda; class Malacostraca; order Amphipoda; family Talitridae; genus Platorchestia; species Platorchestia sp. MABIK. The sequence continues at coordinate 13,218 of JACJUY010015187.1, read as the reverse complement.
TTACTAGTGTGCACGGCCCGCCAAAAATGACGGGATTCAATACCTTTCTTGAACAAATTTTTCAGACGTGGATGACTAACAAATATATTTATCGTAACAGTACCCATGATAAAAATTTTTATTGTTCTTNAGACTATGTTTCCTGTGCCAGTTAGTTCTGGAAGTTTTCGCCGCTGAAGCGGGTTGGCGAGACACAGGCACTCGTTTCGGGCATTGATATTTTAAGTACTCAGATATTCATAGCCGGCCCGGAGCATAAAGTAGCCTGAGGGAGAACACCAAATATTCATGCATGGGAATTGTCAAAACATATGATTGGGAGAAAAGCACGAAAAAATGCGTTCCATTCGTTGCGTTGTTTAATTTTGACAATACATTTTGACATTGAAAGGAAAACATTTGATTGTAGTCTAGTATTATTCTATTAGACTGCCAACTTTAGTAAAATTGAGATGCAACGAGAGCATATTTATCAAGTCGGGAATGAAAACAAAAACTCACCTGCTGCACTGGCTCAAGTATCAAGGGGGAAATTTATCTGTAACATTTAGAACAAAATAGAAGAAATGAAAAAGCACACACATCAAAACATCTATGGTGTTCCTTAATATTTTTCATCCGACGGACATGTAACTTTTGAATTAAACCAGTGAGGCAAATTATTCTTCCGTGAATATACCATTTACGGATGTTAGTAGATTCCTACTTCTTGCTTGGATACGAGCGATGCAAGAAAGCGCGAAGCTAGGAGCTAGCGGAGAGAGACAGTTGCGTTCATCAAGTAAAGACTTTTTTTGCCGAGCTCGTGCGACTAACCGTAATTATTTTCGAGATAAAATCCAATTGATTGAATATTTTCATTAAATCAGCAACTGGCTCTTTCCCTTCCATCGGGTGGGCTGCGTAGCGATTTTTCAGTTATGGTGGGAGGGAGCGCGAAGGATTCAGTGACTTATTGCTTGTATTTCTCACTGCTTCTTTGAATACGGTTTACTGAATTCAAATTTATTGTAATTGTTTGTTTGTATTTGTTAAATTACTAAGTGTACTTTGGTGATTGTTGATATTACTTTCTTTAGGTAGCCCCCTTCTGGGGTTACCTTTAAAATTTGAAATGTCCGAGCTGCCTTTATTGAATCATTATGGTGATCTGAGAGAAATGATCCCTGTAATAAAGTTGAGGAGGAGTAGCTGATGACCACCAATCCTGCAAGTTAAGAAGAATAAACTGGCGGAGACAAAATAATGAGTACTGAAGAAACAAATGAATCTGTAATACAAGGGACTTGGTTCACAAAGAACATCCTATCAAAAAAAAGAAGATGAAGTAGTGTAAGCCTCTAAAGCTCAAACTCCAATTGCAATATATAAAAAAATGCTTAAATTTATTCCACCTAAGCCAAAAAAGACGTACCCAACAAATAAAACTCAGGCATCTAAGCATAAAATGTGTACCTTGCTGATCACTTAACTACAGAAATCAAGAAATGAACTACTAGGAGTAAACAATAAAAAATAACCTATAACCACTTTTGTGTTGTTCAAGGTTTGGAACAAGGACTGAGCTATGACTACGTCAAAGAAGTAAGAATTAACAAACAACAACACCTGATTGCAGTTAAACTCAAAAAGACTACCAAAAAAGGAAATGGCAAGACTATTGAAAACTAGCAGTATTGGAAAATTTACAGTTAATTGCCATAAACCACAATCCAAGTCCTCACGATCTACTTTTGGGGTTATTAGATCAATTGACTATGATGTGAAATCTGGAAAAAGTCTCCCATGCAGAATAATTTTTTGTTACTGAACTTAGAGCAATGACATTTGGTATACAAACAGAAAATGCAAATTGAAAGCTTTCATCATATATGAAAAAATGAGATTTTTGCATAGAAAATAAGATGTTCATAAAAAACAGACTTTGAGGGAGGGGGGAGGAGGCAAAATGCTTTTTTTTTCTACAGTTTTTGAGCTACAGTAATGATATGGGTATTACTGGATACAAAAAGACCCAGGAATTAGCATAACCCATACGGCATTTTCTCAATTTCAATTTTGGAGTTTTAAAAAAAAAATTTTCATGAAAATGTTGCACTTGTGACATCATAACTTTCAACTGACAACGAATTAGAAATTTCCATATATGTTATGGTAATTCCTGCGTTATTTTGCATCCAAGGTGACCCATATAATTACTGTTGCTTAAAAACTGTAGAAGAAGCATTTTGAAGACCCAGACCAGGATTCCCCAAAAAAGACCACACAAACATAAACAATCTTTATTTTCTTTATTATAATTTGTCGGATCTGCTAAAACTCTTTTAATCTTTATACAGTAATAAAGAGACATAGGAGCTTACATAGCAATGTCATGAAATACCAACTCCACCCCTCAAACTTCAAATCTCTATAGCGGGCGAACAAGCAAACGTACAAAGCTCATTTTTTCACAGGATGTCCCTGACATCTTACACTTCCTATAGCAGCTAAAATCCAAAATCTTTAATAGTTCCTCCCTTCAGAGGGGACTCTTCCCTTAAATGAGCTTGTCTCAATTGCCAGCTATAAAAATGCCAAAGTTACAAACATAGTAAGACTGCCAAAATTCTCTAATAAAATAAAAGAGGATTGCCTCAGCATCAAAACACAATTTTAAGGCAGAGATCTCCCAAAACAATTGAAAATAAAATACAGGAATTTCCAGGTCAGCCAATATTCAGCTCCACCTATACGTTGTTATAAATGTCAACATCATTGACATTTTGCAAGTGGGTGTACATCTGTTGAAAGATGCTTAATTTGTGGTGGTTGCCACTCAAAAGAAATGACAAATGTAATGCCCCCACTCTCTGTGCTAACTGGAAGGAAAATCATGTGGCCAGCTCTAGAGAATGCCCATATATTCAAAATGCTTTCCAAATACAATCATAGATGAAAAAAAAAGTCTCCTTTTCAGAAGCATGGAGACAGGTCATATGTGAGAACACGGATAATTTCAAATCTGTTTCTCAAAGAACCAAAATCCCTTTGGATGTGACAAGTTCTCAATTGAATAATGGAAAAAATGCCCCCATGCAAGAAATTCTAAGTTCAAACCTGAGGAGTAATGAAAAAACATATGCTTCATCTCTCAAAACCACCCAACTTAAACAAGTGACTGTTTTGGCTGAGATATACCAATCTCAAGGGTCTAATTATATTCCTAGAAGGACTCCCCAGGCCAAAACCAAATGTACTAGCCTCTCAATTGAATGACCACAGCAATTGCAAGAAACAATTTCTAAGGAAAATTCAATACAAGCACTGGTTGAAAAAATTGAATCTCATGTGCAAATTATGTTTGAGAAATTCTTCTGTAGCTTGGGTAAATTCATGATGAAAGTATTCTCATCTAACTTGAATCAAGAAAACAAGCATGGAGAGAGATCTACTTTAGGGAATGATAAGAAATCATCTTGACCAAAAATTGGTTTTCAACTGCTTAGTGAATATCATAGCAATGTAAATTCTCAGAGTAGGTATAAGTCAGTCCTAGAAAAAAATGCAAAATTGGAAAAAATATTCAAAACTTCCAAAATACCTTTGTCTCATTCTAAAGGAAACAAAAATTGGGAAAAGCCCTGAGGAAAAAATGATGCATAACCTCAAAATTTATGATCAAAGGTCCAAAAACCTATGTGTTTCTGAAAAAAAATCTTTTGTCTATCATTTGAATTACAATGGGTTATTTTCTAAATTGTCAGAAGTAAAACTCTATCTGCACACTAAGAAACCTGACATATGTTTATGGGAAAAATTTGTCAAAACTAATGAGCCCAAATTTATAGGCCATGTGTGTGTGTGGTCCCAAGGACAAAATGGGGCCAAATATGCTGTGTTATTAAAAATCATATTAATTTTTCTGTGAGTAATAAAGATAGTTACTTGAATGGTAGATTAGGGATTGCATCAATTAAAGTGTTCCTTTGGAGATATTGATATATATAATATTTATAATCCTAATGGGTGTATCAATTTTGAAGAGTTTTATCATTATTATGTTCAGATGAGAGAATTGTTTATAGTCATTGGAGACATGAATGCTCATGCACCTTTGTGGGACTGTAAATACTGACTGAATGTTTCAGGAAGGAACCTGTGTAGACTTTTAGATGAGAACTCTCTTGGAGTACTTAACTCTTGTGACTTGCCCACTTATATCTACTCATGTGTGGGGACAAGTTTTACATTAGATTTGTGTATTTTCCCTCCAACTTTCCTTGTGTGTGGGTTTTGGACCAGTAGTTAAAAAATCTGATGACCATCTGCATGGGTGGATTTAAAAAATGCAAATTGGGTTGGCTTTAAAGAAGAAATATCACTAATCCATACAAGTCAGATAGCTTATTTCTCAGTTGGCGATTTGAATACAGTGTTAACAAAAAACTCCAGGATGCTGCTAGTAAGTGCATCCCCAAATCCTTATTGGCTTGGAGAGTTGGGAGGAAAACACCGTGATGGGATAGAGAGTGCGCTTTGGCTGTAGCAAAACAAAGAAAAGCCCAAAACAAATTATTAAAACATCCCACTGCAGAAAATCTGCTTTTGTACAAGGAATATGAAAGAAAGGCCAAAGAAATCATTAGGCAACAGAAAATAAAAAATTGGACAAGTTTTGTAAGTACTCTGGGCTCAAACACCGGTGCTGGTAATGTCTGGCGGTTGATATGTTCAATGAAAGGTAGTTCTGTCAATCCAGATTCAACTGTAGGTGATACAGCAGGTAGCACAGCAGACAAAACTGAATTTTTACTGGCTAATTTTCGTAGACACAAGGTAAAATTAGATGATACATTTTCTAAGAAAATTGAAAATACCATTTCTAACCCATCAGCAGTGCAGGTAGGTAGAAAATACACACCTTAATTCTCGAATAGTAATGAATGAATTCCAGAAAAGTTTAAAGCATGTTTAAAATACTAGCCCTGGCATAGATGAGATTCTTTATGCTATCTTCATTCAAGCACTGCAGTCATTCCTGGAACATATTTCCTATTTGTTTCACTAAAGTTGCTCAAGTGGTTGCTTCCCAGAGGCATGGAAGTTGGGAATTATATGTCCGATTAAGAAACCCAAACGAGATCATTCAGTTCCCAATGGTTATCGACCCCATTACTTTACTCTAGTGTCTCTCAAAAATCTTGTAACAAATTGTCAAACGTAGACTTGATTAGTTTTTAGAAAAAAGAAAGTCTTCTCTTGTTATCAAACAGGGTTCTGCAGAAAGAGATCTACGTATAATGCTCTTGCTCTAATTAAAAACTGTATTTCACAAGCCTTGTCAAAAAAATGTATTGTTTGATTGTCTGTGTTGACTTTGAGAATGCTTTTGATATTGTATGGCACACTGGACTTTTGCATAAGCTAATAAGCGTTGGCTGTAACATACGTTCCGTCTTATGGTTAAGATCATATTTCAGCAATAGGGTTAGGCTGGCAGATGCTGTCTCATCTGATAAAATTCTTGGTTGTGGTTTGCCACAAGGTGAAGTACTGAGCCTCCTGTTGTTGCTGGAGACACGTTAGCAGAAAGTGCTGGATTCTGATGACAATTACTTTGAAGACTAAATATAAGTTACACTTACTTTGAAAACAGAACTTTTTTGGTAATCTTGTAGGATCCTTTTTTTGAGGGTAAGTGCTCTAGGGTACTATTACGAGTATAATAATAATAATGGCCTTATAGCCATTGCATGCCTCCAACAATTTAGTTAGGTCAATTATTTATTTATATTTATTTCAGAATCATATTTGGAGGCTTAAATTAAATTATAATAAAATGAGGGACAGCTAACAAACAGCAGTCTACTCAACCGGGGTATGGGTATGAGTTCTTGGAGCTCTCTGGAACACAATAAATCTTAGTTATAATAACACAATCATTCAACAATATTTCCAGAGCATAACATGGGCTATATTTCAAAAACCTGATCAAAGTTGGCCAGTGATAACTTAGTATTTAAAAATATTTTTCTTACAATATTACACTTCAATTGCATATATCACTTAAAATCTTGCCTTCCCACAAACCACTCACCATGAATTGAAAATGCCAACGCTTGCTATTGATTTGAACCCTTATGACACCACTGACCTAATCCATGGCCTGCTCAATCTGCAAAACACAGAGCACAACTGATGGAACGCACTCAATGATTAAATGAAAACAAGCTGCTGTCAGCAGTCACCATGTAATAACCAAATGGGACAAACAGAAGCTGCACTAAACTGAATTCTAGCTAAGAGGGGGCTTGCAAAACAAGCACCTACACATGTGAACGACACTCTTCTTATCCTTCATAGACTCCACATTAAACTTCACTGCCTATTTTGTAAGCTTGTCCTTAGCCTTATGGATATCACTCACTGTTGGTTTTTTATGCTGTAAATTGCACACACGCGAGACACAGAAACACCACCGTTTAGCTTTTTAAATAGTTCTAGTTAATCACCAATTCTCAGATTCACACGCTTTCCTTTCTTTATAGGTGCCATAGCAATAATGTAGAACACAGGGTATGAAACAAATGATGCTACATACACTGCAAAATTAATGAAAACAAGAGAGATATAGCTTGACACAACCAGTAAAAACCCTGCTGTTTACAGAAAAAACCTCTTGTACCGCCAAGAGGAGAAAATTTAGTGTGATTTTGTCCGTTGCATCTAAAATTTGTTGCAGTGGGTTCGTTAGATCAAGGTTTAACTGTATAAGTATAATAATGTTGTAATAGTGAACAAGAAAAAGCTGCTGTCAAATTTTATGTAAGGTTAAAACTTAAAAGTGAAAATGAAGGAAAGAATTGTGGCATGTCAAAACTGGTTGATGTGGCTGTGGTATCTGAGGTGAATTCAAAAGTTGCAGTTATCTGTTGAATGATTTGGTGAAGATCACTTATTTGATATAATAGAATTACAAATGTGAAATTGATATACTGACCATTCAGAAATAAAGGATGTTTATTCTTCCTTGATGTTATTAGACACTAATTCTTCAGTATAATTTAAATAATTTCTTAGTCCAAGAGTTTGTATTAATTTATGAGTGGTTTTCAGAGTGCTTAAAATTTATTGTTTGACTTTCAATATTAGAAATACTTCTTTGTGTGCTGTGCTGAATTTACAGCAATTACACAATGAATGTTGAGCCAAAGCGTTACTTTCTGAACCACTATCCAGATCATGAAGATGGGGGGCCATCCACAATCACCATCACTCCTGAAAAGCAGAAAGAAATGCTAGATATGCTCATCAACATAGTCCTCAAGAATTTCACGAAGGAAGCCAAGGTTTGTTCAACCTTTATAAAAGTTCAAAGGTGAATTCAATGGGAAATTTGAGTGATGGTTAAATCTATTCTTAGAAAAATAAAATTTTGATTATTTGTTCCAATTAATACAGAAATAAAAATGTTGATTTATGCATTCTATAACTTAAGCACTAACAAATTGGCAACAAATTACCTGCAATATACAGTTCAAATTTCTTTGTTGTCTCTCTTGAAGAGTATAAAATAATTGTACTTTTAGTAAATAATACTCACAGAAAAAAAGTTGAGGTCCTGAGCTGTGAGTTTGCTAGGCCTTCTTTTGTTAAATTAGAATAATTTTGTTTTGTTTTGTTATGAACTATTTTTTGCCTCACTGCTTTCCTACTTTAATCATGTTACTTTTTTCTTCGACTTTTATCTTGTTTTATAAACTTATATCAATCTTGTTGTTCCTATGTTCAGGGTGTGGGGCATTTTGTGCATAAATACCTCATTTCCTTGATACCGTACTAATTGGCACCTTTCTCTCATGGGAACCCCTTTGTTTGGTTAGGGAGACTTACACTCATATATATTTAATCTTTTTTATGTCATTTTTTCTCTTTCCATGAAATATAATCAAATCAAGACCATTCATTTCATGAGAAGTTTCTTGTGAAATTTTATAGCTGTATTTGGTCTATATTTTGTACCTTTTTTTCATTTCACAGGGATTATTGTTTGGTTGATCCTTAGTGTCTTCATGATCTTTTCTCTGGAGGTTACTGAAATATACAAACTTAAAGGAATGTTCAATTGAGTTTAATAATGCTGTAATTAGAATAGAAATTGTATGTTTAAATGTTGATTGGTGTTTGTATGGTAGAATGCATTTATGCAGGTCTTTCATATTGCTTAATTTCATTATTCTATTACTGCAGTACAAGATCAATATGCTAGTGTGACCGTTTTATTTTTTTCCAGTCTATGTTCATTACTCAACGTTGTTATTCTACTACTCAGCACACAGATGGAGGCCTTTATGTGGGCCTAGCAGGAGGTGGCTACATGATGCTGTATTTGTCTCAATTGCCTGGTACGGAGCCCTCACGGCAGCTTCAGTACCTACAGGAAGCTCTGAGCTTCCTCAAACGCCCCATTCAGTACATGGAAGCAGCCGGCAACAGGCAGCACATCACTGATCGCACAGGCTTTCTGACTGGCAATGTTGGTGTCATGGCTGTTGCTGCTGTTGTGCGGCACAAGCTTGGTGTGTTCAGCTTGCTGGTGTTAGCTTTGTTTTATTTTAGTTTTATAAAATTTTTCCATCTAGAGGGAATTTATTTATTCCTTTCATTAGCAATTATAAAATTATCTGAAAGAACTTTTAGTGTAGATATTCTACATGTAATATTAAAGTGAAATGACTGTTGCATCAATATTAAAGTTTCCATTTGTGAGGTTTTGCATCTAGTGTCCCTAAATATTTTAGTACATACATATATGGCGCAATGCCTAACAAAATGCTTTAGTACTGTTCCTGTTTTACTTGTTCTAATGGTGATGGTGTCTTCAGGTCAAGTAGCTGAACGGGATCAAGCTCTGCAGCAAGTACTTTCAGCAGCATCAATTCTTCAAGAACCAAATTGGTTTGCCAATGGTGGAGATGAGCTGTTTGTGGGTAGAGCAGGCTTTTTGTGCGCCATCTTGTGGTTGAGGAAACACCTTAATACTCAGGTAGCTGTTCGAGGAGTTTTGTGAAAGTTTAAGGGCTAATTTAGATTCCTAAGTCTGAAATTAGGTCAGCTAGTAATTTGATTTGTTTTCTTTCTTTAGAATCTTTTGTTTGATAAAATGTTCAAATTTGAAGCCAAGTTTAAGGTTGATTTAATTTGAACTTAATATTTGTAACTTATATTCATTATTGGTTGATTTCTCCTAAAAGTAAGCCAATTTTTTTTGCAATTTCTGCAAAACTTTTCCACAAATTGTAAAATAACTTACAGTAACTTCTGTATGTTTGTGTTTTATAAAAACAAGGCCGATGTATTTTTACTGGGGTGATTTCATTCTAATTTTTTTTTGCTTTGGTTATTAGTTTTCTTTAGTAAGATTTTTTTGGATATTAGGAAATTTTTGACATGTTTGATCCTCATAGTGAATTTTGAAAATTTTATATGAATAAATTATGAAACTCAATGCTAATATCTGAGTTTAAATTATAAGGCAGTTCAAGGAAATATGGTTATTGTTTTACTTGACTTTCAATTATTTTGTTTTTAAAACTTTGAAACAAAATGTGATTGTGCTGAACAAGCTCGCAAAATTTATGAAGTTCTGCTTGAAACGCTGACAAAGTATCAAATTATACAAGTGCTACAACATGTGTTGCAAGCAAACCCTGACTCAGTAGGTGTGTTACAGGTGTGCTCTGATGTGCATGGCATCTACCTTGACTCAGTGTGTTTCTTGTATGTGTGCACTGATTCAGCGTGTGTGTTGCAGGTGTACCCTGACTCAGAGTGTCATCGTATGCTGATGACAATGCTACAGTCAGGTCTGCAGTATAGCAAGGCAACCAATTCTCCGCTGCCTCTCATGTACCACTACTACGGCACGCAGTACCTCGGAGCGGCTCACGGACTGGCCGGCATCCTTCTTGTCATGCTCAGGTGGCTGGAGTTATGCTTGTTTGATGCTATGTTTATTGTACCTGGCAGCCTGAAATGATGTTTGATGTACATTGGTAGCAGAGGTGATGTTTACCACCCATGGAAGGTTGAGGTGTTTTATGTTCAAATGCATATGGGAGATTGAAATGATGTGTAATGTATATGGGAGGCTTGAATGCTGTTTGATATCATGGAGAGAAAGATGTTGTTTGATGTGTATAGGAGGTTGGAGGGATGTGTGATGTATGTGGGAGGCTGGAATAATGTTTGATGTGTGTAGAAAGCTGGGGGTGATGTTTTTTATGCATATTGAAGGCTGACGTAATGTTTGATGACATGGAAACCTTGAGTGTTCTTTAAGATGTATGGGAGAATGCAGTAATGTCCGATGTACTTAAAATGAAGCGATATTTGGTGTTTGGGGAATGTTGTAGTGTTGTTCGAAATGCAAAGGAGGCTGGAGTGATGTTTGGTCACTTTGTTGTATATGGGAGAGTAAGGTGATGTTTGATGTGCATGGGACTGATGAGCAGGTTAGGTGATGTTTGATCCACATAAGTCAAAGGTGATGTTTCATGCACATAGGAGGCTGAAGTGATGCAGGGGGGGGAGGCCTCTCGAGTTACGACATTGATCTGTTCGTTGGACGCGTCGTAACCCGATTTCATCCTAAGTCGGAACATATTGAAAAATACCTGTACTGTGCGTACTGTGCTACATCCAGCTGGAGTGATGATCCTCGTGTTTTGGGGGCTGGAGTGATTGTAAGAGGACAGGGCACTAGCATTTGCACATCATTACACGTAGTCATTTTTGGCCACACAGCAAGGCAGAAATAAAAACTTGTTTTGAAAAATGATGGTTTATTGTGGAACAGGTGGTTAGTGAGCAAAGACAAATGACAGAGCTTGGAATCAATGAAGACTTTAATGAGGAAAAGCCAACTATAAAATATAAATGAAGCCCCAAAAACAGAGATAATGCCAAATAAGAATACAGAAAAAGAGAAAATGTTATACCAGTCCATTTGAATTTTTCAAAATTAAATTCCAAAGTAAAATACAAAGCAAAGAAATCCTGCTGGAATGAATTCATGCTAAACAAAGTAAATGTATTGACTAAAAATGAAACGAAGCAACTAAAAAAATTGACTATGAAATGAGTATGACTGGAAATAAACTCAAATAATTAAGTAATAAATTGAAAGGAGCAACTTTGGGAAAAATTTATTACAAAATGATGTGGAAGTCTAATAAAATTGGAAAAAATAATGAATCTTCAACAAAAAAGAATTGAAAGAATAAATATACCAAAAGAATATATTATGCTCAGCATAAAGTAAATCTTAGCCTTAAACAGCAAAAATATATACTGTACAAGCCAAGCAGAATTGAACAATGAAGTTGCACTCACCAGGTCAACACTTGGTTATGTGGCTGATAGTAGAAGATAGGCTGTGCATTTGGAAATTATTCAATAAAAAACTAAGCAAAATCAAGAAATGCAAGACAACCAATGAAACCTGAAAACTCTTATTACTAGTCTATTTAACACTGAAAATTCTTTTGTGGGACATGAGCACAAACAATCTATTTGAACTCGTACAAGTTGAACATTCCTTGCACACATAAGACAAACAGTAATACCTCTGAAATCTGACGCCTGGAAGGTTGAACAAATTGGATGTCAACCAAAAAAAATTAGTGTGATTTTCGGCCTGGAAGCCGAGCAAGCATTCGGATGTCAAACCAAGCCAAGTGAAAAGCATGCCAAGTCGAGCGTCGTCAGTCAGGCGCCGTCCGTTGTTTGGGTGCCTGCACACCAAAAGATTTCAAGCGAGAAAACAAGCGAGCTTGAATTGATTGGCATGGATTCCTATGAGAGTGCACACACTGCAAGCAAGTAAGCAAGCAAGCAAGCAAGAAAGACAAGATTGGCTGAAGCAAGAAAGCAACTCGAAGATGGTTTCGTGCTTGAGAGCTGCAGCGGGAAGCCTCTGGCAGTGCACAGCAAGATGTCGACGAGGGAGGTATGCTGCTCAATTCTTTCAGCATAGACTGAACTCCTTATATCCGAAGCTTATGCTGTACTGTGCCTTTGGAACTCAAAATATCTAAAGCACAGTGACAGATTACATGTTTCAAAGCAATGGGATGAATTAGGAATGAAATTCAATATTACAAACACATGCTTGTAATGCTTGTGTCTGTTATAGACCTCTCTCAATGACATTCAGGGGCAAACTGGCTGTCTTTTGGTGTGTGAAAGATCTCGCCTGACATCTTTCTTGCTTGCTTGCTTTTTTGCTTTCAGTCTTTTGGTGTGTAAGCACCCTTCTGGTTGCATGTGAACTTCTGCAGCGTTATACGCTATTCTATTTTCCTGTGTATGTAGTAAATTTGCATTCTAAACCGCTAAAAGTGGGTCCTAAGAAAAATGTTAGTGATAGTGGATGAGTAAAAAGGAAGAATGTTGGAACAACGATTGAACTGAAAAAAGAAATCATTACACAATTTGAGAGTGGGGTGCGTGTTTCGGATCTTGCTGCGCAGTAAGGCGTGGTTAAATCGACTTCATCAACGTTTTTGAAAAAGAATGAAGAGGCTCAAAGGAGTGAATGTTGCAAAAAGAGTGACCGATAGCATTATCTGTTATTGTCCGTGAGTTTTTTTTGTGTAACAATAATACAATACTTATATATACCTGAACTGTTCCTGTCGAGTGGGGCTTGGAGTACATTAATTGCGTTTCCATTTTGTCTTCAGGAGGAAATTTGTTAGGAAGTTGAAAAATTTTCTAGAACGGATTGTGTTCGACTTCTGAGGTATTCCTGTATTTGAGGCCCTGCCTACATGATGCTCCTGATGTTGTGCCGTGAGCTGAGTGTGCACGTGTGCCACTAATCCTTTGACTAAATTGTGTTGGATTAAAAGTGAAATTCCTCAAAACTGGTATAGTTTGTATATTCACGTGAGTATAGTGTGTGACTTCGTGTGGAGTGACTGTGAGAGTAGTATTTTTGTTGTTTGAGAGTAGCGACCGAGCGTTTGTATCGTGACTTGCAACTTGTGAATAGTGTTCGACTGGTGGTTCTGTATTTGGCTGTAAGTTTGCACTGAGATTGAAGTGTTGTGGGTGAGAATGGCGTGTAGTGGGGAAAATAGTGTTGGGGTTGGAGGTGCAGACGGGAAGACTGAGTGGATTCGTTGTGCCTGTAAATTTTGGACGGATATGGATGCATGCAAAGGCTTGAAA
>JACJUY010015186.1:0-11671 GCA_014220935.1 Platorchestia sp. MABIK | reverse complement strand
CTATGAGGAATTCTCCGCCCTCATATGAACATCCTTATTTAGCGCTGCGTCCCACACTTGGACCCTTGACTTCTGGCAGTCTACTCTATCTCTTTCCAAAGAAGATTTTATGAAAGTACCTCAAACGTTTGGCCTTCGTCGAGCTGCGATGGCGCCTTCAAGTAAGTTATGGGTTCAATAAAAGAAAAAATGCCACCCACGTCGAAAAGTTGAGCCCGATGCTCTAAATATTGGATTCGTAAAAATGGTCGTTCATCTTCGAATGGGAATTTTAAGGTTGTTAAAAACCATGCCCAGTTTATTGACAAACCAAATGCCGCCAGTGGCTGTTGCGGCTTTAGGGGCATAGGAATGGGCTGGCTCAGAATTTAATTTTCTTTTCAAACAAGTAAATCAAAGATCTCTTCCTGATGTCGAGTATGCTCATCAATGATGTTGAGGTATGCTTTTGGATTCTCGCAGCATATGCGAAGGGGTTTGAGATAAAATTTTCAAATAATCTTCGTCGTCTTAGCGGTACAGCTGACAGATAAAATTTTTCTGCCGACTGGGCTAAGCTATCTGCAACGTTTTCTGACCAGAACTCCAGAGATTTAGAGTTTTTGAAGAAAATTTTAGTGCAAAGTATCTAGAAATTTGAAATGTTGCCTGATCTCATTCAGTTTGAAAAGCTCAAACTTGAAAAATTTGGCGGGAGAAAAATATAAATAGCTCATCGAAGTCATCAGAAAAACTTTTGCTCCTGGTTGCACCACAACGGCGACGCAAATTGTTCGAAAATCCTGCCGCAGGAGTGCTCACCGAGAGGCTGTAGTGGTAGTGCAATAGCTGTGTAAGGATCCGCTTCCAGTGCAGAGATATTTTCACAGGATGCAACATTCTACTAATGACTAGGTACAATTAACAGTAATTGATAGATAAATTGTGACATGTTAGACTGTAGTTGGGTACATTTACTTCCGATCCGTTCCTGTGAAATTCATTTTCAAGAAAAAGTTTCAAAATCTCGATTAAATCACCTCAGATAAATTTCAGAAAAAAAACAGTAGCTGAACAAAGGCGTTACATGAAAACAAAATTTCTCTCTCTTGGGAAAGTACCTAGCTCTTAATGAATCAAGATACCTTGAGTGAAACTGGCATTTGTCTTCCTTTAGTTAATTAACAGGTTGATCGCGATGTGAGATGCCGGTGTACACGGAGGGAATGTTCACAATCTTGCTCACCGACCGGAAGTCACAAACTCAATTTTCATCAATACTTACTCAAAGCTAAACGAAAGTACGATCCAGTTAATGTTTCCTGTTTTCAAAATTACTGACTACAATTCACTTGAGTTGAATGTTTAACTTCAGTATAACCCAACAAGCACACTTGGTATTTAATTTTTAAATTTTTCCGTCAGATACTCGAGCGTATCAAGCATCATGAGTGTCAGCCAACGTCTTGGTCCATGCTTTTGATGTCACAATTTATCCACATTTCGAATGATTGAAAGCGTGATTATTTTTATGTTAAAAACACAAGGAAAAAACGCCAGCTTACTTCTGTTGTTAGAACTACGAAATTTTGAATAGGAAATACACGTTCACGCTAAGTATATGAGCTTTGTTTGGTATTTATAAACAAACACTGACTTGTGTCACTCAGAGCGCGAGACATTTGGAAGAGTCAGATCATAGAATTTTACGACAATCTCAGAAAAATGCTCAAATCCTTTTTAAAGAAATAATTATTGAAACATTTGTTAACAGTAGTATTTTAGATATTTTTTGTATGAACATGCTTACTTGCCTCAAATTTTACCGTGTTGGTGCAGAGCGTCCGGACGCTGCGTTGACTCTCAGTCAGTTCTTCCGTAGCAGATATTTTTAGATTTTTCAACTTGATGAACTGTTGGAAAATATTGCGTGGAAATTCCAAGTATCATTTGCTAAATATTTCAAGAAAACCGTAAGAAAGATTTGTAAACACCCTATTGATATTCCAGACCACAAACATTTTGATGAGTAGCAATACGCGAGTAAAGTTGCAAAACGCCAACTCCAGAACTTGTTGCGTAATATTTTTGCCGTAGGGTGAGAGAGCGACTGATGTGTTTAGTACGTATTCCTAGACGGAATTTCTGAAGCCCTCTTGACATCTTCAGCTGCTTCTGAACACGCCCAGTTAACACTTCGACCGCAACGTGCGCCACCGGTGGCCACGGAGGGAATTTTCATGATGCTGCTAACCGACCAGTAATCACAAACTCAGTTTTCATAAATACTCAATCAAAACTAAATGAAGGCACAATGCAGTTCATGTAAGCTGTTTTCAAAATTGCTCACGATATTTGATTTTGAATTTTGAGTTAAATATTGAACTTCAGCTTAACCCATTGCAATCAAAATGTTAAGAATATTCAAAATGATGAAACAAAGTGTTGCCCATGCTTCTGACGTGGGTTGTAATTAAATGAACCGCGTTGGCGCGATGTTCTTTTGCCGTGATGTGAAGATATGGGAGCGTTTCGGGTCACTTGGCAGAGCTTTTGTGATAACAGCTCGGAAGGCAGCACGCACCGGAGCTCGTTTACTGTGTGTCAAAGTTGACTCGAGGCTTGTTTCAGTTGGGCTGAGGTGCCGCTGTTCTTCTGATGGCAGCATCGTTGGAGATGTTGCTTTCGTGATGCGCTTTTCTCGTGAGTGTAAAATTAGCCATGAAACGGCTCGGACTCGAGACAACTGTGAAGTCTCTCAATCTTTCACTTAGATATGAACCTACGTACACTCGGGTGAAAGTTATCTCTTTATAAAGCAACCTCTAAGGTACGTATTATTTGAATTCAAGCTTGTCAGGAAAGTGTCTGGGTTTATTTCTTGATGTAGCTTTTAATCTGCTGCTAAATGTTTCCAGTTGCTATCTTGTGCCAGCTGCAATGATACTCTCTATTGAATGTCAGCCACAGATGTACATGTATCATAATTGCTAACACCAATGCACGTGTGAAGAGCGAAACCCATTTACCTTCTGAATTTTTTCGCTCATATCTCTGTTATTACAAGCTCCTCTGGCTCAGACATCAGGTTGTCAGTGACGTTAGGAAGGAGAAGGATCTGCCACTCAGGACTGAGCTTCAGAGAACACGTTATGGTACAAATTCAAAACAAAGTTGAAATCTTTTCTAGCCGTTTTCCGATGGAGATCTCGAAATCCACTTGGAGCCATCTTGCCCAATGAAACCTTGCTGTGTTTATTTATTAATATATTTTTTTGGTGCCCGCTTCTTACGTCACTCTTTCACGTTCATAAGGATGCTTCATGACCGTATCTGTGATACGAGTTTCACCAGTGCACAATAATTATTCCAAGAATATTTTAAGCGCAGGTGCTTTTAGTATAGATATTTTTGTTTGTCATCCACGTACGGAAAATTTATTCATAGAAAATATTAAATCCCGTCATTTTTGACGGGCCGTGTACACAAGTAAAGAGATGATACATCAAAGGCTCATGCTACCGATATTGTCCCGCTTGCATCAAACGAGAAACGCGAGCACCGTGAGGAGTGAAGCACCTGTTGCTCCATGAGGGCTCGGGACCGGCCCTTGGACCTGTTGCATGAGGGAGATGGAACCTGAGTGATGAGTTGCATATTTTATGTAGAATAGTGTACACGACCCATCAAAAATAATAAGATTCGATATTACCCTTTAAATAAGTTTTGTAGATTTGAATGACAAATTTATCCATCCTAATAGTACTCGCTATTAAAATATTCTTGTACTTGTGCACTGGTGAAACTCGTATCACATATACGGTCATTAAGTATCCTTTAAATGTGTAAAAGAGAGACGGACCAACCAATTTAATCTATTCAATAAAATTCCCATTGTAATAACATAGGAAATATTACTCTCAAAAAATAAGTAAATTTTTTTGTTTATTTATAAATTTAAGAAGACACCTGGCATTTTGCAATATAGTATTGATGCCAGAGTTTGCGCTCGTTTAAACATGTCCGTAATATTAAATTTTAAGGTCTTGTCCACCTTTTCGCTTTTCTGCAAGCGCTTTAAAAAGCTTCGTAGCTCTTCCTTCTCGGGAAGTTGACCTGGTGGTTGTGTTGCAGAGTGTTGACAAAATTGAGTTGCTCTCTCCAACATCTGTTGCGTATAGGGTCTTTGCTTCTAGAGGTTGCAGTTTCTAAATTAATTAGACTAAAGCAGAATGTACGAAGCTCGGATATTTTCAAACATTTGAAAGGAAGTAAGAGAAAATGAGCTTTTGCAATACGGTTTTTTGTTTTCGTTTTGCCTCTACAATACTAATTACAGCCGCATTCGTGGGGCTTCTTTTTCCTCTGGTTGCCGTCACGCAACACTGTCTGCTTTAGCATGTGGATCCAGCATGGATCTTGCACGTGAGTTCTCTCATTTTTGCCGGGAATGTCTCTTGCACTCCATTCTGTAAAAATATCTGTCATTTGCAGGAATCATTTTGTACATTGCAACATGAAGCGGTAAAAATATCGTTCAGGAAAGCCGAAAGTGAGCGAAATTTCTCTCAAGGATGAGCAGTTTATGTAGTGTACAATACCAACGGGATGAACATATCAATGTAAGGAAATTTTTCTTTAGAGATGCAAGAGTTTTTAACTCATTACTGAAGAGCCAATTTGTCATAGCGAGGTAAACACACTGTGTACAGCAGCACAACACTTCCCGGATGGCAACTTTTTTGAACGTTGCTCAAAAATGAACTTCAAAATCAAAACCTGTGAATGTCAATGCAATGCAACACAACCACAGGTTCAACATTAACAAAAATAGCTGAGATATGAAGTTTATCAAGGTAAATACGTGATGCACATCACAACACATCTCTCCTCGGACGACAACTGCTTTGAACGGTACTGAAAAATGAATTTCAGGATCAACACCCTTTGAACGCCAGTGCAATGCAACACAACCGCAGGGCATAAACACAAACCAAAATAAACCACGCTGTGAACCATGGTGAGGTAAATACGTGACGCATATCACAACACATCTCTCCTCGGACGACAACTGCTTTGAACGGTACTCAAAAATGAATTTCAGAGCCTTGTCGCATCTCATTGGAGCCACTTGAGGCCGGAATGAAAGAGGCAGGCAGGCTGTGATCAATACATGCTTAGCCTGCGCTTCGAAACCGCGTCGAGCGGCATTATAGGCGGCCGGACGTCGGCTTATTCCTGTTAACGCGGACGGCGCTCCTCGTTTTCTTACGCAGGCTACGTCCACTGAAAGAAGTCGATACAACCCGACCTTGAACCTTCAGATGCAGGCTTTTAAAATCTCGGTCGTATGATATTACGGGAAAAAATTAGAGCTTTGATGCATTCTGTTTCATGTTTTTCAGGTTTATCGTACTATTCAATGAACGTTCCTATAACTTCGCTCGTCAGGTTCACTGTGCATTTCTAATCAATCGTAGAATAGATACACTGTGATATCAGTAACATAATGGGCGGTCGACTGTGTCTACTTTCTTTGTGTCGCCTACAGAGTCGGGTGCTGATGTACCTACTATGTTGGGTTATTTTGCACCTAATATGTTGGGTCCAGATGAACCTACCATGTTTGGTTCTGATGCACATACTATGCTAAATTCAAATGGACCTACTATGTTAAACTCTGATTCGCCTACTGGATTTGTTCTCATGCACCCACAATGTTGGGTTCTGATACGTCTAAAATGTTGGGTTCTCATTCACCCACTATGTTGGGTTCTGTTTCACCTGCAATCTGCATACTATGTTGAGTTCTGATACGGCTGCTGAGCTTGGGTTGAGTACTTTTCTTTGGGCATGCAGCCACGCGAAGTTAGATCTATGCTACCAAAATACAGTAAAAATTGGGCTTCCGACGCACTGTAACGATTATGAAATGCTCGAGATTTATGGGCTATTGTTGCAGTAAACGAGTGCGTGAGTACAAAGGCGCCGTGTGGTGCGGGAGGGCCGGTGGGATGGGCGTATTATTGCATTCCCAAATCTGCACAATGCACTCGTAAATAAGCGTTAAATAATGCTGGTGCTTTTGTGAAGGCAGAACGTACCCATGGGAGTTGGTGCCGTACTTTGTTGTACGAGGATAAAATTATAATTTTTATCCTTGTAAACATTTTCTTGATTTTTCAAATTAAAAGCCATATCCCATAGTACTCTTTATCATTTTCAGAGCCGCTGTTTAAACAGGAAACCGAAGGTATTGTTGCATTTAATATCGCAAGCGTTCACACGTTCATAGCGATGGATTAAACTGAAGTTCAATATTCAGTTCAAATTTACAATCAATTGTAGTAAGTGATTTCGAAAAGGCTTTCATAAACTGGATCGTACTTTTCTTTAGCTATCATTAAGTGTTTATAAAAATTCAGTTAGTGACTGCAGCATTATTAAAATCTCCCCAGTCATCACGGGTGGGCCCTTAGCAGGAAATGGTTGACCACTGCCACTGATGGAGCCATGGTTGTAATTGGAGTTGTAATCAAATCAACAAATAGAGTGCAGACATATTTCAATTTCGTACATCGTTTGCTGGCTGATGTGACATTATCACCTTCAATGATAAGGATAAAATTTTCACAAGAGCCAAATCATACTTTTACGAGTCCTATAAAAATAAATCGTTTATCAAATATTGCCTTGCTTAAATTGTTATCACGAGCTGTAATACTTGGGAACGAGAGCTTATTACAGCAATACTACGTGAGAAATACTTTAAAAGTGTTTGAGGTTTTTCCAGTATTCTCACCACACAACCGTTGACAGGACCCTCGTTCTTTTTGCGCACAAAATGTGTCTCGTAGGAATAAAGATTATTCATAATGTGTCGAATTCATCGCTTAAAGGTATCTGAACTGATTTCAATGCTAGAGAATTCACAAAACAAGGAAAATGGAAGCTTTAGAGACGACAAATTCTTGGTGTAGAAGCTTCTATTCGAGTTATTCCAACGCCATTAAACTGAAAAACTTGATGCTCATTCAGTACTTTCTTATTTCAAGTTCAATGAGAATGAAACATTCGCATCAACAGAGGCTTTCTATAGCAATAAAATTGTCGGCTTGACATCATCGGCAACGAACCAACGGCGATGAAACAACAAAGTTTCCAATTTAAACGTTGACTGAAGTGAACCAGTTTTATGTTTTGATCAGTCCATAGTGCGGGCCAGCCAAGTCTGTACCGCGTGCATCAATGACGATGTAGCTCCGAAGCTCCATGATTCAGTCATTATAAGAGTTACGCCGAAATTTTCCCTTTCGCTACATTTTAGCAATCATTTGGGGACTATAATAGTGCCTCCTGAATCGTCAAACCTAGTTTACTTTCTCTTAGTCATTCCTCAAACCTAGATCCTCATTCCCTTAGTCATTCCTCAAACCTAGGTCCTCATTTCCTTAGTCATTCCTCAAACCTAGATCCTCATTCCCTTAGTCATTCCTCAAACCTATGTCCTCATTTCCTTAGTCATTCCTCAAACCTAGGTCCTCATTTCCTTAGTCATTCCTCAAACCTAGATCCTCATTCCCTTAGTCATTCCTCAAACGTAGATCCTAATTCCCTTAGTCATTCCTCAAACCTAGGTCCTCATTCCCTTAGTCATTCCTCAAACCTAGATCCCTTTTCTCTTAGTCATTCCTCAAACCTAGATCCTTATTCTCTTAGTCATTCCTCAAACCTAGATCCTTATTCTCTTAGTCATTCCTCCAACCTAGATCCTTTTTCTCTTAGTCATTCCTCAAACCTAGATCCTTATTCTCTTAGTCATTCCTCAAACCTAGATCCTTTTTCTCTTAGTCATTCCTCAAACCTAGATCCTTATTCTCTTAGTCATTCCTCAAACCTAGATCCTTATTCTCTTAGTCATTCCTCAAATCTGGACCCTCATTCTTTTAGTCATTCCTCAAAAGTAATTCCTCAAACCTTTTATCCTCATCCCCTTAGTCATTCCTCAAAAGTTCGCAGCCCACGCAGCACACGATGCTACACGCCCGACTCGGAGCACCAGCGCGTGCGGGCCTCCACACAGCTCCTCCGATGCCGCCTCGTAAAGCAGAAACTCAAACGCGCTTTTCATGGCTGCGAATGACATGTTGCTCAATTGCTCGCCAGTATGCATGCATTTTTAATTCGTTAATTGAGGTTTTTTGCCTCAGCCTTTTTAGTTTTGTGTATTGCGGAAAGCCATCGAGCGCTCGCTGATTAGATTCAATTTACTTCGACTGCAGCGCGCGGCCAAGCTTCATCTGAGCAATTTTGTATTAAGTAGTTGTGTAATGGGATATCAAAATATCTTTGTCCCTGGCACCTATCAGATTTTAAAATGACTAGTCCAAATACATAGTATCTATGTAAAATTTGAAATCATTCTTCATGAAATTCATTTTACTTTTCGAATCTTCATCACTTTAGTCGTTCGAGCCTTAACTTGTAGATCAAACTTGAGAGCTTATTTATTTGCACTGACTTTACGAACTTTTTTAATTGTGACTTCCACTACACCCTGCATGAAGAAATTAGCAAGTTTCAAAAGGGATTTCTACTCTGGGCGAGTACTCCTATTTGTTTGAAAAATGTATGTTTTTGCGCCTAAATTATTA
Source organism: Platorchestia sp. MABIK (assembly GCA_014220935.1). NCBI lineage: Eukaryota > Metazoa > Arthropoda > Malacostraca > Amphipoda > Talitridae > Platorchestia > Platorchestia sp. MABIK. The sequence continues at coordinate 3,038 of JACJUY010015186.1, read as the reverse complement.
GGTAGGAAAGTTTTTATTGAACAGTGCCCCTTTCTCTGGCCGGCGTTCTAAATAGGGATGGTGTTTGCACATATTTGGTTTTGACATCTTTAGAGAAATGACTCGATTAGTACACTGCGATGATTATGTCGATATTATGTCGGTAAATTCCTATACACATACATATATTTCTGTGAATGTATGTCGGACCGCGAGTGAGGTTCAGATAAGCGCACAAAAGGACTATTCAAAACTTATGTTAAAACTCCATCACGAACATCGTATAATCTCATGTCAGTTCTCATTCCTGAGTTTGGTTGCTGTGTCGTGTCACGAGTTGTGCTGTGGAATGTGTAAACCTTGCCTCGGCCTCCAAGTTGCATGTCACTGGACCGTAAAATACTGCTAGCCATGAATTTGGCTGTCGTCTTCTTGGACGGAACTTCCCGTGCGTTGCAACTTCTGGAAAAGACGCAAGCTTCTTGACACGCCACTTGCTTTGTCAAGTGATCCTTTGCTGTCTCAGCAGCATCCTTGCAGTAGCAACGGAGGCAAGCGAGACGAGAATTTAGAAGCGATTTCTTTATTCGACGAGTACTTTTATGACTCCACTCATGTTTGAATGGCTCGTTTTGCTGTACGTCTAGCGAGAGCTTGCCTCTGTATGATATTACAATCATTTTTCTAATTTGAGAGGTGTAAGTCGAAAAAATAATAATATTATAGTACAAGATAAAATTGATGCCTTGTGTCATTTTAGAATGTGATATTTGTATTTCTTAATGTGCTCTACAAATCTTTGATGTCTGAGACCCTGGAGAAACGTAACCACAAGTTTATTATTTATTGAACAAAAAGAAATCAATACCAACCTATTGTAGAATCTTTTACACTATCTTAAATAGGCCTGAGAAGAAGAAAATTTTTCTTTATTATGCCCTTTTTATAACTTTTTGTTTTTTTAATGCAGTTTGGCATTGTAAAGGGTGTTTCATTTAGACGGATCGAAGTCAGCAGTAAATAAAACAGCGTTATTGGGAAAAATGTGTTGATTTCTCTATTGGATCATGTTATGTAGTTCATGGAAATTATGTGGGAAAGATAATTTCGCCCAAATGTCCGTAAAGGCTTCGGCGGCACACCTCCACTTGATGGTCAAAATGTTTGATGACGTCTCTGCATGGTTGGTCCTCGATCTCACCAATATGCTTTATGATTTCCTCCTCCAGCTGTTGAACTGTTGTTGGCTTGTTGGCCTTACTTTTGAGATGACCCCAAAGGAATAAATATAAAAGTGTCAAGTCGCTCGATCGTGGTGGCCAATTGACTTCGCTGTTGCGAGAGGTGATGCGACCTGGGGACTTCTCATTCAGTAAAGCCATTGTTGCATTGGGTGTGTGGCATGTGGCGTCGTCCTGTTGGAACCACAAATCTTCAACATCCATACCATTCAATTCAGGCCATCAAAAGTTTCCCTAATTGCACTCTCGGGTGGTCGATTGTGTTGGCCAAGAAAATTGCGAAGTGCGCGAAAGGCATTTATGTTTGAACGTCCATTTTCGTAATAGGCTTCAATCATTTTAATACGTTGTTCGATTGTAAATCTTTCCATGGTTGAAACTGCCAAAGACTGAAGTTGTTAAATATGGAAGAAAACGGAAAAAAATCATTTGACTCTTAAACATAATTCACATTCAAATTAGGTCCAAGTTATTAGAACACCCTTTACAATAAATTTCTAAAACGAATAATCTTGTTGCAATCGTTAACCTCTCGTTTTTTTTTTAAATATTTACTACTTCGATTAAACTGAACTGCTCACGATGTCCGGTACAATCACACTCACTAGTTCTTGAGTGGTTGCGTAATTTCATCAGGTTTTCAGTGCAATCACTTTCGATTCAGATTTATTGTACTTGCAATCAAATGCCCTCCAACAAGTACTTTCCCGAACAACTTCCCAACATTTACAGCTACGGTGCGCTGTTGCGGCAGACATACAGCCGGAGATCATTGCTTCAAGGGCAGTCTTACGTCGTATTGAGAGCGCTTGCGATGGTGCAGATTCGCATAACGTTATCGGGAACGTCTCTCGTGGACAGGCAGATGGGGATGCAAAGCCTTGAGAGCGGCTTTGGCTGCCTTTTTTAGTTGTGGGTTTCCCGGCACCTTGTTCACTTTCTGCGAGCAAAACTCCTTTCCAAACGCTACACTCTGTAAGATATAGGATATGCTAATACTCGTGTGTTTTGTACGAAGAATGATGTTTGTACTCGCGTTTTTTGTATGAAGAATGATGTACTTGCGTATAAATGATTTTCCCAACGGCGACATGAAATTAATTTTTTTGGGCATCCTTATCGTGCTGCACACGTGTCAAGATAAAGTCATGGGTTATAAGTAGGAGACCTAGATTGAAGCTCCATATGTACTGTACGTCGGAAATGTCCTATTTTCGCTTCGCTGTAGAACACTGCAGAAGAAATCCTGATGCTTGTTCTACGTGCTCGACGGTTTCATTAGCTTGAATTTATTTTTTGAATCTCAAAACTAATCAATAGTTTTCTTTGATCCTATATATCATCGATAGAATTGTAAAGAATGTAACTCATTTTTCTGCAAAACACCCGCGAAACAGTTTTTTCACAAATATCAATGCAAATTTTATTTTATACGAGAGGTCCTCTTACTTTCAAGGTGAATCTCCCAGCCATTTCCTACTTACGCTAGGCTTGTTCCAATTTTAAACGCTGCCGTACCGAGTTCAGAGTACTTTAGACCAGTTGAAGTAGACCTCGTGCTTCCGCATTAGGCGCTGCAGACCATAAAATTCAGACCACTTGCTTCAGTGAAAGGCACTGTAAATCATTTGATGAAAACCAAGCCTTTGAATTTAAGCCACTTCAGACCATTTGATGCAGACCACGTGCTTGGGCTTAAGGCCCTTCAGACCACTTGATGCAGACCACGCGCTTAAGGCACTTCAGACCACTTGATGCAGACCACGCACTTAAGGCACTTCAGACCACTTGATGCAGACCACGCGTTTAAGGCACTTC
>JACJUY010015185.1:3438-16039 GCA_014220935.1 Platorchestia sp. MABIK | reverse complement strand
TGGGTGTAATGTGGTCAAGTGGGTGTAATGTGGTCAAGTAGGTGTAATGTGGTCAAGTAGGTGTAATGTGGTCAAGTGGGTGTAATGTGGTCAAGTGGGTGTAATGTGGTCAAGTGGATGTAATGTGGTCAAGTAGGTGTAATGTGGTCAAGTGGGTGTAATGTGGTCAAGTGGGTGTAATGTGGTCGAGTGGGTGTAATGTGGTCAAGTGGGTGTAATGTGGTCGAGTAGGTGTAATGTGGTCGAGTAGGTGTAATGTGGTCGAGTAGGTGTCATGTGGTCGAGTAGGTGTCATGTGGTCGAGTAGGTGTCATGTGGTCGAGTAGGTGTCATGTGGTCGAGTAGGTGTAATGTGGTCGAGTAGGTGTAATGTGGTCGAGTGGGAGCAACGTTTTGGTTGGGGGAAAGTGTAATGATATTAGAATAAATAAAATTAGAGGTTAGTTCAAGCGCTTCTAACCACAGCAGAGGTGTTCCAAACAGAGGAGTGAGGCAGTATTTCGTGTGAAATTATAAGATCGTGGAACCTATGCACAAGGGGTGTGTCCTTACAGTGCGCAGAGTAACAGCTAGCTTGAAAGAACTTTATGAAGCATTATAAAAGTTGAAGAGATAAGTTACGGGTATTGACAAAAAAGAAGAAAGGTTGTCCTAACATTCGGCTTGGGACTTCCCATCATCCCCCTGGAAGCTCTAATTCCTGAAGATAAAATAGTAGTGTCCCCTCGAGGGCTGAAAATATCCGAATTTTTTTTCTTTTACGCTAGAGAACTTTTGCTCATTTCTTGTGTAAATATTTTAAATTAGTCTAAATCATAAATAAAATAGGTTTAAAATATAAAGAGAGTGATCAATGTACCTAGGGAAAGCATATATAAGGAACGAGATCAATGTAGAAAGGCAAAGAATAAGTCATGTATTAGGAATGAAATCAATGTAGAAAGGCAAAATTAAGTTTCATGTATAAGGAATGACATCAATGTAGAATGGCGAAAGATAAGTTTCATGTATAAGGAATGACATCGATGCAGAAAGGCAAAAAATAAGTTTTATGCATGAGGAGCCTGACCAATGCAGAAAGGCAAAAACGTACAGTCCTGGATGGGCAACGAAACTTTAAATTGCTCTTACAATTAAATTTTAATCCTGAATATCGAACTCATTGATTTCAATCAAGTGCATGGAAGTTTCTTTAATGTCGTCACAGTTGAAATTTGAGGTAAGAATTTTCATTTATAGATGGGGAACTTCCTTCACTGACGAATTTTTCGTATCTTGCTCAAGCACTCCGCACTCTGTGTGTAGCACCTAAAACTGTGTATCACACGTATCAATGTTCAAACTATTTCGAAGACATTCATAAAACTAGAAATGGTATTAGGAAAGGTACAACCATACATTTTTGAGCGTATTTTTTCAATTTATAAGATTCGCGAGCGCTGCTGAGTTAGTCCCATTGTTACCTAATTTTTTTCACGTAAATTTGTAAGTTCTCGCTAACATTCTCGCAGTAGAACGCCGATAAAAATTACCGTATTTTTTCAGATCAAAAAGAAAACTTCAAAAATATTCTAAACGGTTCGCGCAAACATTCTCGTTGTAAAAAAACGATAAACATACCATATTATTCCATATCAATAAGGTGAAATTATCACGCTACGCCTCTATGAGGGGAAATTATCACTTAATCCACTCCGCCAGTTTTGACCTCTGATTTGTGGGTTAGGCCACTCTGCATATTTGCCCTCCAATTCTTCTTCGTGCTTTACACAGAAATTCGCATCATGAAAATCCACTATTCAGTGAAACGCAGAATTTGAGCATCTCCACAACATCCGTTTTTTTAGTTTGACAGCAGCTGTGCCGAAATCAGTAGCTTAACATTGAAATATGGGACCGTACTCCGTGGAGTTTTGAAATGCATTTTCTCCAGTATGACGGTTGTGTACGTATTGAATGTTTTATGCGTCACAATGTACGAGTAGTAATGAGTTACAAGCTTTGTACATCATCATGTATAAGCATGATAATGTAGTATTTTCAAAATAAACATGCACATATCGGAGTTCCAGCTCCAGAAATGACTGTCATAGACATTTATATTATCGTACACATTCATATTGCCGAAAAATAAAGGTGCAATGTTCAGAAAAATTTTTCTCTTATTTGCGAAACTCTCGCCAAAGACGAAACATATTTTCTTTCAAAAAATTGACGGCAAAATGTCGCTTGAAAATATGTAATCTGCGCGTTTAGAAACTTAATTCTACTCTCATTCCTTTTCTTCGGAATGCAGATTTAGATAAATTAGACTACAAGCAAGTTTAAGCCTCCCTAGCCAGAAAAAAATTATTCCAAAAAGAGGAAGGAGAAATTTATCTTTTAGTTTGGTGCCGAGGAATGGAGCAGGGAACCTGAACATTAGGTGTTTTTTACAACATAAGCACAGAAACAGTGAAATTGAAAGAAGTTCATGAAACAAGATCAAAGTTGAAGAAGAAAGTAATAGTAGCTGACAAAAAGGACAGCAATGAACTGAAAAAACAATCGCACTTAACAAAACAAATAAAAAATTTTATTTTAGCAAAAGAAATGCCTAACAATCTTCAGCTCAGGACCTCACGTTTTCTTCTTCGGAGATCTAATTTCCATGGCTATTATATTTATCTTTCTGAACGGTTTATGCAAAGAAGGCGAATATTACAACACACAAGACTCTAGATTTTCCCGATCGCCACACAAACATCAAGTGATACATTTACTGAGTGCATCAAATTACCTCAAAAAAAGGAACGTACAGATTAGATGTTAATTTACGCCTCCCTAACTGCAACAAAGGCGTTCCAAAGAAAGGAAAGAGGAAGGTACCATTTAGTATGGACTTAAGAGAACGCGGAATCTATGCACAAGGTGCATACAAACAGTAAGTTGAGGAAGAAGTTCATGAAGCAAGATAAATTTTTAAGAAGAAAGTAATACTTTGTGTGCTGAAAACAGGACAGCAGTGAACTGAAAAAAGGTGGTCCTTAACATAGGAACAAACTTTTATTTTAACATAAAGAAGTCCTACCTAACTTTCAGCTCAGGCCCTATCACATTTTCTCCCTGGGAGCGCAAATTCCCATAGATACTTTGGTTGTATCCCCCCTGAGGGGAACATAAACAAAAACCTATTATATTTCAACAAAAGGATGGCGCACCTTACCTAACCTTTAGCTCGGGACCTTACTTATTCCTCAAGGGAGCAATACTTTCCATAGATACGACAGTTGTATTTCCCTGAGGGGAAAAGAGAGGTAAATAATTGTAAGGAGACCGACATGGAAGCATCTCCTCAAAAAAAGAAAACGACAGAAAAAGAAACGAAAATGCAAAACTGGATGCTCGAAAGAACGATTGCTGTTTCTACCCTGTTTAGCTTACAATCTTCTATTAATTAACTGACAAATTTTTAAGTAATTGACAAATTTTCAAGTGATTGACAAATTTTTTAGTAATTGAAAAATTACTAAGTTATTGGACAAATAATTAAGTAATTGACAAATAACTAAGTAATTGACAAATAACTAAGTAATTGACAAATAACTAAGTAACTGATAAATAACTAAGTAATTGACAAATAACTAAGTAATTGACATATAACTGAGTAATTGATAAATAACTAAGTAATTGACAAATAACTAAGTAATTGACAAATTATTAAGTAATGGACATATTATTAAGTAATTGACATATAACCAAGTAATTGACAAATAACTAAGTAATTGACAAATTATTAAGTAATTGACAATCAATCTTCAATTGACAATCTGCTACTCATATCCTGAATACAGGTAGAATTCTAAGTGTATTTTACTAGCTTCAACTATAGCATTCACGAGATCACCAGTCTTCAATACATCTCGCACAACTCTCTCTCTTTTCGGCCCAAAAGTGTAGACCTTCTCCGCTCGAGAACATTGAGGCGCAAAAAAAGACGTGTTCTCTGACTAACGAGTTTTCGCTCTGCGAAAGCAAACATTCTTTGTTAGAATAGCAGCAAAATTGTCGACATGCAATTCGGGGCGTAGACACGAGCTCCAATATAGCGTGAGTCACGCTGAGGTAAGCGCTTCCGTCTTCATTTGCTCCCGCTAAACCGAGTAACCTTCACCTCGTCGACCCCTGCGCTGCGACTTGAGGAACTGAGAATAATATTTGCGGTGTGTTATGCTTGGGTTAGTGTGGGCTCCTTTTACCATGCAAGCATGATACCAGCATGGGAATCGTTTGATAGTAGGGTGTAAATTTTGAATAACGTGTTTTGCATTCTAGCATACTGGACTAGAAGACTTTTCGCGCGCGGTATTTCTAAAAAAAAGTCGTCCATTGTAGAAAGAGGCGCTTAATTTTTGTTAACGTGCTTTCCAAAATCTTCTGATCAACAACTTTGGAAAGATGAGCTACATTTGCTTGTGATCAAATTGCTGCAGTAATGTTTTTTTTTTCAACAAAATAACTTCATGGATAACTATAGATGGTCTCTATTGTGTGGAACTTCGGCAGACACGCTCACAAGTTCGGCTGGGATCTCTTCCTCGTACAAATCTTCAATGGAGAGCGCACAACCATGACTCAGGTCATGAACACAAAGATTTAAACACATCAGCAGACTCAGGCAGCAGCTATTCTAAAAAAAACTTGTCAGTCGGTGAGCAGTGAGAAAAAGGTGAGCGGGAGTATCGCTCATTTGGCCAGGGATTCAGCAACATGGTGCTTAATGGCGTGTTGGCCCTGCAGAAACAGTCTAGTTCGACAACGCTCAATGTTAATTAACGCGTTGACTGAGTTTCCGCTGTTGCTGCTGTTGTTTAACATGTTCGTCGCGTATTGGGCCGTATGTGTCCCAATCGGTCAATTTCTAATTTACCTCCTTATATAAATGCATGACATTTCATCTGTTTCGTGACTCTTTTAATGAATAGCTGTTATCCTACGAGGTGAAATGTTACCATACAATTGTATTTTTCATAATTTTCAGGAAGGATATAACTGCATTCGGGAAGTAAAATCGATCTCCTAATTCTGCTACTTACAACCTAACCAAACCAGCCGATCAATGTGAATTACAAACGCGATGAATGTTTAAAGTTAGGTTTTAAGTAGTAGAGTTTGAAAAACGACTTTACTTCTCGGTGAAACTTGAATCTTTTCTAAGAAGTCTGAAACTGTAATAACACGATGGTAGTTTACCCGTATGCTAACATCTTTTGTAAAAAAATGGTGTTGAAATAATTTTAATGCTGTTCATGTACACCGACTCGTAAATTAGAAATCTCCCTAGTGGTACTCATTCGTCCCAATACGCAGCCAACGTGTTAAGTATGCAATGTGTATTTTTGGCATCTCCAACCGGAATGTTAAATGCAGAGTCTCAATAATGACAGAAAGCCTTTCAAAAAATAAAATTAGATGAGTGGAAAAATAAAGGTTTATAGCAAGAAACATGATTTTTGATTAGTGGCGAAAAATATGCGATATTGGAGGAACGATGAAACTAATCTTACAGTAAAAATTATTGGATCGAATTATTCGGTAATTGGAACGACGAAAATTGAATCGAAGATAATTGGACGATAATTGAATCGACGCATTCAAACGACGACAATTAAAACAACGAAAATTGATGATTGAAAATCCAGCACTTGAGATAGGCAGCTCAAGTGCAGACTGAAGGAATTTGATAACTGCATTGTCCAATAGCGCACGCCTGGCGCGGCCGAGAGTGCGCCGTCGAATTAAAAATCTTTCCCCGCAAAGTTCGCTGCCGGAAAATTTTGCACTTTCGATAGCCTTGTTCAGCAAAACGTGGTGCCTCGCAGCTGAAACTTTTCAGGTTTTGGCAGCCCTGGGAGTGGAGAAAGACTGCAAAATGGAAATCTAAAGCAGAATGTGTAATACCCGCGATGCTAGCGCCATGAACAGTTCTCAGACTCTTTGACTATGATTGTTACAGTGCAATCAACGCGAAATATATTAGTTAGATTGGATCAGATGAGTAAGCCTCTCTACCCATGCGATAAAGGCGCGCCAAAGCGAGAAAGGATGAAGGCAACGTTCAGTATGGAGTTGAGGGAACACGGAATCTATGCTCAAAGTGTGATGCCACACAAGATACCCTGCGCATTGAAACAGTAAGTTAAGAAAGAAGTTTATGAAATAAGATGAAAGTTGAAGAAGAAAATCAGAGGTGCTGAAGAACAGGACAGCAGCGAACTGAAAAAATGGTCCTGAACGAAACAAAAAACATTTTATTCCAACGGAAAGAAGGCCTTCATTACCCCAGGACCTCACTTTTTCACTGGGAACACTATTTACTATTGATACAATACATGCTTTTAGTGCGAAATGTTTTATTTCATATTTTTTCAATGTTCACATTTATAACGTTTTGATCAAATTCGGCACGAATCTTTGAGTACAAGAAGCGTCTCCATTTTTAGCTCTGCTACTTGGGCAGAAGCTCATACCTATGCTTGTGTAATATACAGGCCTGTATTCATGCACCACCATCACTTTCAATACCGCTGTCCTGTGACTGTCGTCACACGTTATGTCTAGCAGAGAATACGAGTAGCTACACCATCATATTCCCTTCATTTACTACTCTGCCAAATTGAAGTTCATTCGCTCAGGTCTTACATTCATTCTGCCATCTGGTACCGAAGCAACGTTTAAGCTGGAACCCCAAAACTATTAAATATTTCGCTGACGACAGAGCAAGATACTTGTGCACATATAGTTTGATGAACCTGACACTTCAGTAGACCCAAGTAGAACAAAATAAAAATCTTCAACGTCATAGACGGCTTGTGAAGTGTTTAAAATTGAAACGTTGGTTCTCTGAAACAACGTAAATTTCCAAACTTCAGCCTGATGGCATTACTATCTTTTCGATAATGCTATGTAACTCTATTATAGGCATGACTATCCTTCAATTATTTACATTAGTTCCCTGAAACTGCAGATACTTCAAGACTACAACATGTCACCAGCGAGCTTGAGAGCACCACTGCGTTTCAATAATTTCAAATGACAAAAAAGGCGAACGTAACGACCGTCTTGCTAAATATCCCACATTCTGGTCATCGAACCACGTCCCATAAAGTTCTGCGATCACTCAACACTGCCTCTAACCTTAGACACCGACCACACCGGTGTGCTCGCTTCTGTATGGTTGCCTGAACACTTTGACTTTGCACCACCAGTGGCCGAGGAGTGAATTTTCATAATGCTGCTGACCGACCAGTAGAACTCAATTATCATACAATACTCGCTGCGTAAAATACTTGCATGAACCAGTTAATGTTAGCTATTTTTAAAATTGCGCGCTACAATATGCCCAAATTTGAGTTTAATATTGAACTCCAGTTTAACCAATTGTGATTAATGTGTTAATCAAAGGCGAGGGCAGAGAGTTGTAATTGCTGGGCACACTCAAGCGAAAAAAGCAAACAACGCGCGCAGACTTGCAACTAAAATAGAATATATCGTGATAGGCTACTGAGGACATAAATACATAGGGTACAAACTTAGGTTATAAGCTATTTTGAGCGTACCTAACCACAACAAATGTGTTCCAAAGAAAAGAAGGATGAAAACACCATTTAGTATTGAGTTAAGAGAATGCGGAATCTATGCCCAGAGTGCGTCGCCACACAAGATCCCCTGCACATAGAAACAGTAAGTTGAGAAGGAACGTTTTGAAACTAGATAAAAGTTAAAAAAGAAAATCAGAGGGGCTGAATAACGGGACAGAACTGAACTGGAAAAAAATGGTCCTTAGCGAAACAGAAAACATATTTCACTTCAACTCTCAGCTAGGGACATCACATTTCACCTTTGAGAGCGCTCATTCTTGTAGCTACAATAGTTTTATACCTCTGAGGGGAGAGGTAGTGAGCTGAGAAGCAAGATTATGAAACTGGTACAAACGCAGATTAAAAGTCGTAACGCGGTAGAGACCCAAAAGGTAGATAAGAAATCTAAAGCGCAGAGAATACTAGAGAGTAGACGATGAATGAAACGAACGATGAACGCATAAAAAAAGAAATCTTTTGAATGCAAAAAAACTCAAAATACATGAATTAAAAACTAATGAATGAGCAAGAGCATTAATTGACAAAATACAAAATTTTATAATAAAAGCAACAAAAATTCATGAATATTAAAACACGAGTAAGTAGATTAATTGATGAAAAAAGGTTTTATGACTAATGTAGTAGAGATTCATGAAAAATGTACCTGTGGAATCTGAGCATGTTACCGAAACAAAAAAAGTTTAATACGTAAATGGTTGCTCAAGTTGGAAAAATGCATCGCGGGTTGCGCAAGAAGTAACTGTTAATGAATTTAAAGAAGGTAATGTAGGTTGTCAGTGTAAAAATAAAAGCCAGCAATGACTTCTTGCACGCATCGTATACACGAAATGTCAATTATTACTTCCCACACGCATAGCTAAACACAAATGCAGTGATTATCTTTTAAATGCATCATTAGAAAAATGTAAAAACTAATTTCCATATATATAGTTAAAAAGCGAAAGCCAATAACTATTTCCTTCATGTATTGCTAAAAAACCATATGAGATTAATTATTTCCTACATGCATTGCTAAATAATCAAAAAACAATGGTCAATTCCTGCGTTCATTGCTAATAACCAAAATCAAGCAATTATTTTCTGCATGCATTGCTAAAAACCAGTAATGATTTCCTGCACGCATTGCTAAATACAAATAATTTCCTGCACGCATTCTTGTGAAGAAGAAATAGAAGCAAGAGAAGAGAGCAGGCAGGGAGCGCTGGCACGGCCGCTGCTGGCTAGCGCTCTCCTGCGCTTTGATTTCTTCTTGCTTGAGCGGAGAAACTTCTCAAGAATTTCATTGCAACGTGAGCGACCTTGGGAGAGACGCCTGGTTCCCAGGGCGGCTGTCCTCAAACCATATAATGTCAATTAATTTCTTTATTTTCCGGTGTTATGAAATGATCCAAATTAAGCGGAAAGCAGCTATGATTAACTAAAATGGAATTTTTATACGCACAATGAACTGCTTCGATTAGTGTGTAGCTCAATGACATGAGTAAAAACATCAGATTCACTGATATTTTCCAGATGAACTGAAGTTGATTCAGTTTTAACTGAGGGGCAAAAGGTTTACAAAAAGTTTGGCCTGTTATCATTTTGGCCCGTCAGTTACGATCTGTTAGCTTTCATAAAAGTGTTACCTCATGAGTTCCCAATGCAGGGACAAACACTTTCTACTGAAATTCTACTCTCAGAATGACGAGTTCAAAAACATGATATGAATGCAACTTCTTTCAAGAAAAAATAATTGAAAGTTGAAATTCTTACGAAAGAACACAATAGTCTCAGTAGTGTTCAAAATTACACTGCGCTTTTGAAAAATAACAAATTTGAACATAATTTCAAATCTTAGGTTAGGTGTTACAGTTTGACCAGCGCTCCCACTACAAAAGTATTTAAACTTTGCTTGGAAGTACTTACATGAGGAGGCAAATTGCGGAATAGATTCGACAGAAAAAATTAAAAACACTCGAGCCGCCCGACGCCGACCCAACGCATCAGAGAGAATCGAATCAAAATTAAAGGCCCTCCTAGGTGAAACCTGTACCCACAACAGACTCCTACCGCATGTACATATTGCTCATTCTGTGGTGGAGCCACTATAGGGAGACAAATTCCTTAAAGTGCACAGAAGAGAGGCTGAATTTTCAATTAATTCAAATTTTCGCAGCAATACCGTAGTTAGCAGCGTAAGTCTATTCAAGCCGACTTAAACTAATAAAAAAACACTACCCGCTGTTCCATTAAAATCCGTATTTGAGTAAAAAATCATGCGCTAATCACCATACAAACCCCTCCTTCGTCTTCCCCCTTAACCATTACCGACAAATCCTAGCCAATGGACTGAAAATCCCACCCGAGTACAGGTCGCGAGTCCTACAAATCCTATAATCCCACTCCACTTACGACAAATCGTACGAGATGCGCAATAGGACAGCCCTGCACTCCATCCTAAAGGAGTACATGCTTTGTAATATTTTGTATTATTAAAGGAGCATTATTACTGTTATTATCATATTACAGTAAAGTTCCTGACAACCGGACTAACAAATAGTGGACTCACATGCATGACAACCGGACATGCAATGAATATTTTAGCATTGTTTAACATGTTTTCAAGGAGGCAATGAACGATAACACAGATGAATAATAACAATTGACGTTACATTACTTACAGTAAAATGAAGCTCATATATATCAAAATCGTAGATATACTAATTTAACATGTGTTATTCCTATGTTTTGTCTATAACCACAAACAAGTTTCGTTTTTGAATGTGAACACGCAATTCTTGCAAATGTTCCTACGTTTGTAATGTTCCTACAAACTTTACCTGCAGTAAAGTAATTTACGTGTCAATAAATCTTTGATCTTCTTATATTCATGCGGATGACTTGACAACCGAAAAAACTTGACACCCGGGCATGTATGAGTCCGGTTGCCAGGAACTCTACTGTATTATTATAGCTCTAGCACGTGTGGAAACTAACATGGAAAACTGCTAAACAGAACAGACTAGCGTTCTTCACACATTCCATCGAAGAAGAAAAAAGGCTCAACTATCAAATTTACCGTAATATCTGAAGATTAAACAGGTAGCAGAACACATCGACTGAGGTATGTTTTCATAAATTCCTGATGGCATCTCACAACACCCCTCAGATTACGCATAGAACGCACCTCGTTAAAGTTACTATGCACATCTGCACGTGCGCCAAGCAGGTGTTTTTTTTTTCGTCAAAAATTTCCTTGACAAAATTCTTGGCTCGGCGCTACAGATATAATTAGCGTTCACGACGGACCTCTTAACTGAGGTGCATTAGGCGCACACAAGCGAAGTGTTGGCCTGCAGTGCGAAGCTGCTACGAAAAACGCGAGATTTGGGTTACCATCCATGATATGCGTACAGGAAATTAACACTTGTTTATTGCCTCTAATTTCACGGCGCAGAGGGGCGAGGCTTTGAGAAATCCCTTTGAAGGGTTGCTGTTCCGAGACGCTGAGCGGTAAATAAGCTGGTAAAAAAGAAAGGTTTCAACGCTTTGGTGGTGACGTGAGCCGCCGATGTACAAGGAGGGAATTTTCGTGATGCTGTTGACCGACCAGTAGTCACAAACCCAATTTTATAAGTCCTCAATCAAAGTTAAATGAAAGCACGATCCAGTTAAACGCTTGGTATTTTCAAAATTGTTTACTGTAATTGACTTGAAAAGTGAGTTGAATAGTGAACTTTAGTTCAATTCCTATCCGTCGTCAACGAATCAAAGATCAAGTAGATTTCACGTACGCAAATACAAACACGAATAGAATAGGCAGGTCACTGGGATGACAGTTCAGATCACATATATTTCCTAGGTAAATGCCTCATTTGCGTACCTTTATAAATAAAAACCAATCCAGGAATTCCACTACTTATTTCAAAGAAGATTTTTACAGTACGAAGTAAAATATCATCGTGCAATTATGTTTCACACCCTTCTTGGAATGGATAGAAATGTTTTCGAATAGTAAAGTCGGTTTTTTAGGTCTGCTACTTGCAACCTACATTGACCAACCGTAGCAACCGCATAAGTGTAGTCAACTTGCTAACCCTGTACCGAGGATGCACATGTTGACATGCGGGTAGGAATGTTTTGAACAGACGCCTTTCAGTATTCGAGTTTGAATTCTACCTTCTCTTTCACACATACCTACAAACTACCAAGTTTGCATAGCATAACGCATTTCACTGAAGTTTCGCCAGCTTCAGATCTAAACAACCATTTATATTCGTTGTAACGCAAGTAGTCAAAACCCGACTACGCACAAGAACAAGCTCTATATACTGTACTAGCACAAATGACTCCGCAAAAGGCAAAGGGCAAAATTCTTAATTCGTTGTAGCGTCAGACAAAAGCAAAAAAAACATTACGTTTCTCGCGATTGTTAGGCCCATTTCACACTGAGCTAGCAAAGCAGCATCTAGCAAGCTCGCATGAGCCATCTAGCAGATGGTCTGCGAGCCTGGTAGATAAGAATAGCATTATCACCTCGCATGCCGGATGCTGGATAAAACGTGAGAGTTCAGTGAGAAGGCAACGGCTCGTAATAGTGCTATTCCTACCTACCAGTCTCGCAGACCATATGCTAGATAGCTCATGCGAGCTTGCTAGGTGCTGCTTTGCTAGCTCAGTGTGAAATGGGCCTTATAAAAAAGTCCAGCGTAGAGCAGATTTGCTGCACTCGTACGGCGTCGCCATTAGATCATTCATGATGATTGACTAGTGCACAAAGTGAAGTAATGGGAGATATCCGCAAGCCAAATGGGGAGAGACAACTGCACGCCAAATGGGGAGAGAGAACAAAAAACTAATGGGGAGAGAGAACAAGAAGCTAATAGGGAGAGAGAACAAGAAGCTAATAGGGAGAGAGAACAAGAAGCTAATAGGGAGAGAGAACAAGAAGCTAATAGGGAGAGATAACAAGAAGCTAATAG
>JACJUY010015180.1:0-16052 GCA_014220935.1 Platorchestia sp. MABIK | reverse complement strand
TATATCTCTTGTTGTTTACATGTTTCCAAACTAGAGCTATTCATATAGAGCTTCTTCCTTCCATGACGTTGAAGGAGTTTTGTTTTGCTTTCATTAGATTCACGAACGAAAAAGGTGTTCCTAACACCGTATATTCTGATAATGCTAAAACTTTCGTAGCTGCTCCTGACCTCTTGTCAGAAGTTTTAACTTCATCCTTGTAGGAAGAACGTTTCCGTACTTTTAACGTTAAATTTAAAACTATCCCGATCTATAGTCCACAATTTGGTGCGATCTGGGAACGCTTATTTAAGTCTATTAAGGAGAGTTTGTATAAGCTCTTTGGTCGTAGCACTTACCCATACTCCACTTTTCTCACCGCTATTTCTGACATAACCCTTAATCTTAATCGGCACCCTCTTTCCTACACAGAGACGGGGGACACTATTTTACCTATCATGCCTATTCAGTTTTTTCACCTTTATCCTACCTCTAATTCTTTAATCCTTTCCGACGAGGTCCCTGACTTGGAAGCCGAGGACGGTGAGCAACGCGTACATTTGCTCTCCGCGCTTGAGAGGAGCGACGTAATGGTTGCCAAGTTCAGGGAACTCTGGTACTCTCAATATTTAATTTCTTTAAGAGGTCCATATCCTCTTAAATCATTACCTCGTAATAATAAATTTCTATCTGTAGGTCAGGTTGTCTTACTCCGGCATCCTATAAGACCTCGACCTTTTTGGACTTCAGTCCGTATTATTGCACTGCTTCCCGGACGCGATGGCAAGGTCCGAGTTGTTAAAATTCTTAAGGCTGACAACTCTGAGTCTGCTATTAAAATTTCCCTGCTTTACCCTCTGGAGTTAGCTGCTTCTGATACTGCTTCAGAGGAGGAGTGAGAAAGCGCAGAGGGAAGCTCGCGTGAGGACTTGCATCCTTATTCCGAGCCTCCCGAGAGTTCTTTTACTCATGAGGGTAGTTCTTTCTCTATCGAACGCCCTAGAGATCAGCATTATTCTTCTGAATCAGACTCCTCGGAAATTTCCGAGGAAGCTGAAATTGAGACAGCTGCACGCCCTAAACGGCAGGCAGCTCAACAGCAACGTAGAAAGATTGTTAACTTGATTAGGCGAGGTCACTTATAATTTCCTCTCCTACTTTGTGTCTATTTGAAAATTTATACGCGCATAAAATGTAATAAGTGTTCTTTTTATGTTTCCTCTGGAAAGCCACTATAAATGTATTAAAAGTTTTTATTTCTAATCTTTGTAACGGAAATTTCTAATGAAACCTCTGTTTTTTCTCTTGTCGGGATTGTGTCGAAATTCTAGCCATTGCTCGAACACTAAGGTCCATAACGGACTTTATAAGGCAGATTTAAGAGCCTTCAGCAATAAAGTTCATGGGCTGTTATTCGCCTGATCAGCCTAAAATTTAATAACGTAAGTAATTTAAGACTAAGCGGAGCAATGGCGAGGGTTTCTCACGTCTTCGGCGAAAAACGTATATGCAAACTAAAAATGTTCGTCTGCTCTTCTTGCAACGAATCCCATGCCACAGCAAGGGATTCGGGGAAGCTGACAAGCGGGTCAGCCAAAGGCCGACCCAACAGATTGAAACTAGCTGTGAGCGTGTGTGCACCTCCTTATGTGTGCCGCTGCTCTACGGCAATCCGACCCTCGCTACAGGGGACTCTTGTGTCCTCGGCAGCCGGCTGCATTGAAGATTGTTCTCCTGAATATACTTTTCGAAGTTCAGGTGAGCCCTTTGCCTTTATGTTCCGTTTATCCTTTAATTATCCTTTTTTTCAAGCGTTATCGACCCCAGATGGGTGTCAGGCAAATGTGTGTGCGATAGAGCCCGTGTAATTCTGGGTTAGTTCCACCTGTCGGGTGGTTTGCACACAAATTATACAAAATCAGTTACTATTTATAAAATTTAAATGCATAATTTACTGAAGGAAACCCAAATTATAAACTCATACCTATGTATACCAATCATTTTTCGGCAAAAAAAGACGCGTTGAAACGTATTAGAAATAGGTCATTCAAAGTGACTTGAAATGATATGCTAGGCGGACTAGGTAATATCCACCCAGCACTCACTTTCTGTTAAGGATTGTTTGAGCTAGCGCGGAGAAGGAGAATAATACTGCTTGTGTAAACTCAGCTTTCTCGTTTATTGGTGCGCCAGGAGGAACGATGGCACAATCTCTTGAGGCTTGGTGCAAACTCAGTCTGGGCTGAAGGGTTCTTGACTGAAGAGTTTCCGTGGCTCGAACGTAGCAGGAGCCGGCAGGCTTGGTGTGGCGGAGTAGTTTCAAGTGTGATTTGTAGGTGTAGGTGATTACAATGGTTGTGCGTTAGAAGTTATCAATTGACTGGCGAGGTACGAGTAAGGATCGTAGATTGTACGTGGTACGTGAGCTTAGTCTTTAACGGACATACTCAGGACCAGGATATGGGCAAATGAGGCAATACGACGATGAGCCAGTGATTTCGTAGAATTTACGTGTGAGTATAGTTTAAGTGCCTACCCAACGATTTAGGGAATTAATTCACAGAGTACTTTGAGTCGTACTATAATGATGAATAGATTTTGGAATCCAAGTGCAGTTAAAAGTGGCGATTCGGTCGTTAAAAACCCAGGTATTGTGTATGTATTGCAGGCTTCGGAGGATGCGAAGACTAGATACTATCGACACGCGGACAGAAGAACGAATGGCGTTCCGACCTAGCTACTCGATGTTGCCACACCGATCATCTCAACTTTGAACATGGCAAAAAACGTCATGTTCGATGATACTTGTGTGAGTCACATGAAACATTAAGATTAGTAATTATAAGTAAGAAATTATTAGTGATAAATTACAGTAATGTATTTTATGCAAGGAATTAAATTATTCAGTTCTTAATGAGAATTTTATGATTTGTAGCTAATGCTACAGACTCAGAGATGTAGAAGAACTAAATGATGTATGGCCTAATAGTTTCATGATTTGAGCTTGAGTCCCAAGGCATTACATTTATAAGTGGATATCTCTACACTGAGACTCTATCTGAACTGCGCAAGTAGTAATTCTTATACAAATACAAGTGTACACAGCCCGTCAAAAATGACGGGATTCGATATTTTCCTTATATAATCCAGATGTGAATAGCAGATAAATATATCCGGACTAATAATACCTGTGCCTGCGATTAAAATATTCTTGTACATGTGCACTGGTGAAACTCGGATCACAGGTAAGGTCGTTTAGCGTCCTTTAAATCAAAGAAGCTGTTACTTAAGAAGCGAACACCATGCAAATAAACACACCAATGGTTTTATTAGGTAGGATGCTTCAGTGGAAAGCATGATAATTCAATTTAAAATTCAAACTTAGCGAAAGAATGAATTCCAGCGTTTTTACTTCGCCACATTTGTAGAACGCCTTCATTTAAATTGCATGCAGGATTCCCACTGTCACCGACACTTCGTACAGGGATTTTCCTCAAATCCCGAACTTATGTTTAATGGGTTATAACATACCTATTTTAGCAAGATTAGGTATATCATAAGTACACAATCAAATAGGATATATAGTAGAAGTAAATGAACAACTGATAACCTATCCGATTAGCACAGTGTAATAAAGTGTAAAATGTGAGTAACTAGTTAGAGAAATCTTGGTGGAAACACTGCGGTTAAACTTTGCGATAAACGATATAGAATAGAGTGTCCTTCCATGGTGGTCCCTTGAACCCCTTTTTAAGGCGATGTGTCTCTTTGAACTAATGCCTGTATAAAAAGGGAAAAGGAAACGCTTTTGACCTTACGATGTGAGGTGTTAATTGATGAATCTCATTACAGTGCGTCTTAAATACATGAAAATATTTCAGAAAAGACAGTGATCTATTTCTTTTTGTAAAAATAGCGCGTACAAACATGAGAAATTGCATAACATGGAAAAAACATGTGCAATATTGGTGCTACTCAGCTAGGTAATCAAATTAATGTTGGGATATTGAAATACAATACAAATGAAGCTTAAAGGCTCATTACAGCGCGAGGACCCCAAGCGTACACACATTGAGCTCAGGGGATGCCACAGGCCAAACACTTGAAAGAAAATATTAGAACTTTTTCATTATGGGTAACTGTCAAATAATCCTTTATCAGTCAAGGAGTTAATCGCTATTAGGAAGCAGGTGCAAGATAGTTTGTTACCCTGCGGGATTCCTTCATTGATCGGAAATGGTGGATAAGGTACGGCCTGTTCGTACTTTTATAAGTCTATCAGCTAGAAAATTAGCTATGAATTTGAGTAGATTTCCCTGGATGTTCCATGTGGTTAGTGATTTAATAGCTATATGTCGCCAGGCCGTATCGTACGCTTCTTTTATATCAAAGAAGATCGCTATCACATGTCGCCTATTCTCGAAAGCAGTTAAGACCTCCTGCTCAAATTCTGCTGTTATCAATGGTACATTGATCTCTTCGGAAACCCAATTGTTTTCGGGAAATTTTTTGGGTTTGCTCAAGTACCCACATTAGTCTGGCATTGACCAGTTTTTCCAAAAGTTTACAAAGAAAGATAGTAACTGATATTGGACGGTAGTTTGATGGATTGTATGGATCTTTTCCAGGTTTTAAGATTGGAACGATTATTGCTGTTTTCCAAGCTGAAGGGAAAAGTTGTTCGGAATAGATTTTGTCATATGTTCAATAATAAAGATTGTAAAGAAGGGTGAGCGGACTTCATCATTGAATTAGTGACCTGATCCTCTCCAGGGCTACTATCCCGAGTTGTGGACAGAGCACAGTGGAGTTTTCGCATTGTAAACTTTGTATTGTAATGTCTTTCAGGTTCAGCATTATTAAAGAGAATAGGTCTGCTTTCTATGTGAGTTTTATGCCGCAAAAAATCGTTAGAGTAGTTATTTTCAGACGCCGAGGCAAAATGAGCAGCTAATTCCTCTGCCACTTCATTGAGGGCAGTGATTTTACCCCTGCCAGGTATTTCAATGCTGAATCTATTAATTCTGAAACGTTTGCTTATACAAATATTTGTCATTATACTGATTCTCCTTTATCTTGAAATTGAGATTCCTTAAAACTCTTCCAATCAGTAGTGAATGAATAGTTGAGGTCAAACAATTGAAAATTAGGAGCAAAATCACTCGTGACAAAATCGACTGTCAGTGTATTGGTATACCGCAGTAAGAAGTACGAGGAACAGTAATAGTTATCTCTTCGAGGGGATCACCTTAAGAATCGGAGAATTCTAGCGTGGATTAAACGATGATTTACAGCAATTAGTTTAGGACTACAATAGCGTAAAAACAAATAGGCGTAATCAAAAACCACTTCGGCGTTAATACTTTTGATTCTTTTCATGAATAGTAAAAAAAAATCGCTAAGCGTACGTATGATCTTCTATGAAGATTTAAGAAGTTATCAAAGAATAAAAATGAACATTTCGGATCTTCCGTCAATCTTCTGCAGATAATATGTGATAAAAGCTAAAAACTATTTACACTAGAGAAAAATATAAAATATCCCTAAACGTGGCTAAAAAAACATAGGTCGTAGTACAGCTTCCATAGAAAGAAGCTGTACTATTATCGGGAGGGAGGAGTAACAAAATAGAAAAAATTGAAAAGAACGATACCAGCGAACCATGTGCTGCGACGAGGAGGGAGAAGGCACTCCGTGTGTCATATAGAGCAGAATTGAGTTTCAAAGTACATTAGGATTCGAGGATACGCAGATCTGTTCTAGAGGAGGTACTTGCCAGGTTTTTAAATGGTTCACGTTGTCTGGAGAGTTACAGGTATCAGCGTGGGGTCAACGGAAGAGAGCGGAAGGGAATCGAGAGGTAGACCGGAATGTATTATTGGCTCTTTGGATTTAGCATGCAGAAACGGCAACCTCTTGCTTCGTTACTCTTCTATAGGAAGCCTGATGCCACTGTGACGAGAATTAGAGCGGTAATAAATGAAAACTGTATTGGATCTTTCTTTGAATAACAACAAGTTGTCAACACGACTTTGTAAAACAGTGGTTTAAAATTATTAGAACAATATTTTAACCAATTCTGATCGTAGTTATACAAAAAAGTATGGCAAATAATGGGTGTAGGGGAAAACCCACGCCTAATCCGTCAACTAGCTTGTAGTATTCACATTTGAAACGGGAAAAGGAATTACAAACTGTTGTTTATGACATTTTTTCAGAATTTACGAAGAAGGTCAATGAACATATGCAGTGAAATCTTCGAGTAATTTCGATTAGGAAATACATGTGAATAGTTGCTATAAACGGTACATTAGTAAATAAATTATCGACGTCAAAACGAGGCCAAAAAAAGCTCATCAGAATTTCTGAAACCAGGTAAATATTTCACAAAAGACCGAAGGTCGTCCACAGTTAAATAGTAGTTCAAGTCTTCAGGAGTGAACCAAACACTAAATAAGATGTTTGGATACTAGTTTTCAAAATGCTGACAACACGTTCTATGTTGATGTTGTTGTTTGAGTAGCTTTCTCGCGTTTAGGCACTAGTCATTTTAGTTTTTGTACACACAAATTTGAACTCAGTGGCATTTGAATCCTCAAATAAATGATATAAATTTCAGGATTCTACTGCCTTTTTATTTTCAAAAATTCGTTCATTGTATCAAAAGTTATTAAGGATTTTTTCGGGTCCCGTATTTATAAATCACTCTGTACTATTGAAAAATAATACAATAAATTCCTATTCAATATTTACTATGACTCTTAATTAATTCCGTCTTGGGATCAACAAACGTTTTTTAAGCTCACTCATCTTGGACACCACTCTAAAAGTTGAATGATGCCCAATCTCTTATCAGTAAATTTTTTCCAGAACTTTAAACTTTACTTCAGAGTAGTCGATAATTTTACTATAAGTTCCTTTTCCCATTTAAATCAAAAGCTACGTCTATCAATGTGCTTGTCTCTGGTGCATTAGTACAAGTTTTTCACGTTGGGAATTGCGGTATGTAGGTTCTACCTGTCGCACCCTATAACCAGAGTTGCCGAGCACGTTAGGTGCTATCATAAGTGCCTTCCTCTTGGTTCCCCCTCCGCTTTACTATGTTATATATCACGTTGACAACTGTTGCATCCCAGTCATTTCGAATAATTTTATAATCATGGTGAGCCTCTAAAACTAAAGAGAGATTGTGCACCCTCTAGTTCCTGAATATTTAAACTCAAACTCACTCCATGTGATACCCAAAGTGACTTCTATCTTCATGTCCTCAACTCATTGTTCATAATTAAGGTTTGTTTCCTTATTTTTTACCAAGAGTTAATTTGTTATTTTTCTCCCTTTCCTATTACAGCTTCTATTTATAACGATTTTCAAATGTACAGTAAAATATTTATGTTTTTTTTTTTATACAAGGACTTTCACGAAAAATCGAAGAGGAAATAAAAACAGTATAATTCAAAAACTATTGGCTACATTTTTATTCTAATTCACCCATATTTTTCGTGGAACGCTTTTCAACAAATGCTATACACTTCGATAATATATCTTCAAAAATATTTCCCTGTAATTACTCTACTGAGAGCTGTCAAAAACATATTTGCGCAGGAAAGTCAAACAATAAAATGTACACGCCACAATTAAGCTATAGTTCAAGTTTTAGAATAATTAGTAATATCATCTATTCACTGAACCTTAGCATGTACCAGTATCTTCAATACAAACACTAGACATAAAGAACGTTTCTTAGTTAATGTTTAAGTTTTTAACAACCGCATAGTGGCATTAAAGCAAGAAATTCAGTGGCTTCCAAGATCCCCAGATCTAACACCGTGTGATTGTTTTCTATGGGAATACTTACAGACGAAAGTATATTCTAGTCCCCCTCAAGGCACGGAGAATTGAAAGAAAGAATCGCTAACGAATTCTATGATCTGAAAGATGATCGACAGCTGATCAAACGAGTGTTTCATCGATATGCGATGAAGAGCTCAAAGTGCGTGGACAGAAATGAACGCGACGTGTGGGAGGAATTGGAGCTAAAATGTTCACAATATTTTAATAAAATGTTTGACTACGCAGTTGTTGTTAGAACCACTTTTCTAAAGCTTGAAATAAAATTGAATTGTGGCGTGTACATTTTATTGTTTGACTTTCTGCAACCCTTGAGTGGAGTAATTACTGGTAAATATGTTTGAAGATATTTTACCAAAACGGATAGCATTTGTTAAAAAGCGTTCAACGAAGAATATGGTCAAAACAGAATAAAAATGCAGCATTTAGCTTTTGAATTATGTTATTTTCACGTCATGTTTCGTTTCTCGAGGGACACCCTGCATATATACATAAAACATAAAATCTAAAAGCGCAATTCAAGAGTGTGTTTAAATTATTTACAGCGCATCCTTCCAGAGCGACTCGCCCTTGCCTCAAAAACGTGCAGAAGATGAGAAAATTAATATCACATAGAGTTCATCTATTTGAAATCTGTACAAAATATCTATACACACGATGATAAGATGGATTGAAACGAACGCCTTACCTAACAGGAGCTAGTGAAATTTCTTTGTGAAGGAAGGTTTCAAGCTCATCAATTTCAATGGTAAAATTCATGCCTTCCTTATAATCCTTGGCGCACTTTACGTACTCTGATGGATCGTATTCATAGAGGAGAAAATCTTTGGCGTACTTCCTTAGAAGCTGCTGCACGAGCTCAGTGGTGAGCTGACCGAAAAAAGCACACGCCACGGCGCTCGTCGAGGCGCCGTCGTGCGAGAGATTGTCCCAGCGCGGTCTGATGGTCGCTGTTCTGTTCAACCACTCAATGAACTGCACGCTCTCGTCGTACAAGTTTTCGAATCTGGAAGACACGTTTACGTTCTCAGTTGGATTTCAGCATGAGTCACCTACTGAAGCTGAAACTCCAGTTAGGATTATCCGAAGCTGAACTTAGAATTGGCATTCTACGAACAACGTGAACAGGAACTGGAATTTCCAACCAAACGTCTTAGCTGATAGCCACGAAACAGAAACGAAACTTGCATTATAAAAAGAACGCCAATTGCTTGAGAGAAGTGTGTCGATTGGTCTCATCATACGCCAGGTGTAGCCCTTCTGCAACTTTTTCGTCAAGAGTAGAAAACACCATAGGGTAAGGACTTAATGTTTAAAGGCATTTCTTCACGCATACGTTAGGGTACAGAATAATACAACACGTTGATTAAATCTCCTGATTCCACATTTCTGAACCACGTACAATTACGAAAATTGGACTATTTGTAAACAATTCTACAAAAAGGCTAATAATATATCTAAAATCCACAAATATTCAATAGGAAGAAATATATAGGAACATGTATAATAAATACGTGAACAAAAGTTTACAGCACCCGACTTTTTTCTCGATATTTTACATCAAAAATTATCGTAGGATTATTCCAGAATGTGCTAATACATTCTACTACTTGGCAACCGAACTTTTGTCAGCCTTCATTTATAATAACGTGTCATTTGTACAGCAGCTCTCGTTTTGCATGAAAAGTCGTAAGCATGCGAAAGAAGTCAGAAAAGTCGTAAGCATGCGAAAGAAGTCAGAAAAGTCGTAAGCATGCGAAAGAATTCAGAAAAGTCGTAAGCATGCGAAAGAAGTCAGAAAAGTCGTAAGCATGCGAAAGAAGTCAGAAAAGTCGTAAGCATGCGAAAGAAGTCAGAAAAGTCGTAAGCATGCGAAAGAAGTCAGAAAAGTCGTAAGCATGCGAAAGAAGTCAGAGAAGTCGTAAGCATGTGAAAGAAGTAAAAGAAGAAACCTCGTAAGCATGGGGATGTTTCAGCTCATCAGGGGTAGGTAAACTTCACATCATAGAAAGAACCATGAATGGCAGAAAATATCGTGAAATATGGGGAGAGGAACTCCTACCTTCAGCTCGTTTGTTAAAATTAAAACGAGGATGGACCTTCCAACAAGACAACGACCCAGAGCAAACTGCAAAAGAAACTAAGGAATGACTGAGGAAGAAGATGAATATTGTAGAATAGCCAAGTCAATCCCCGATCGAAAAATTGTGGAGGGTATGGAAATTGAAGATTCAGAAGAGAGGTCCCAATAACATCACTGAACTCAAAGAAATTTGCATTGAAGAATGGAATAAGATTACACCCAAAACTTGCAAAAGGCTGGTAGTGAACTACTCTAAATGTCTCGAAGCCACAATTAATAATAACGGCTATACAACGAAGTAATAATGTATGTGTATCTTGAAATGTGTTGTAAAATTTTCTTATCGTATTAATTATACATGTTCCTATTTATTTTTTCTATTAAATATTTGTGAATTTTAGATATATTATCAACCTTTTTATAGTATTGTTTACAAATAGTCCAATTTTCATAATTGTACGTGGTTTAGAAATATGGAATCTGGCGATTTAATCAACGTGTTGTATTATTTTGTCCCCCATTGTATTTGTGGCGAGAAAATTAGATAATTTTGTTTTCTGTTATCCTAAATAAAAAGGAACGTATTGACTTTTTCTTTGTCGTTAAAATATTGTAGAAGAGTGAAACACATATTATTAAGGTGAACATGAGGTAGAGAACATTTTAGCCAAGAGCCTGGACCCATTTTTCAGAACAATCTCTACAACTAACTGTAGACCAAACATCATGCAATCAGTTTGCGTTATGAGAATTAACTGAGTCTCAGTGAATTTTATTTCATTTTATACGCATAGGTTTCATTTTTTGAGAAGAGCAAACACTGAAGCTGGGTAAAATCAAAGTACGCAAGTCGTATCCGCCACAAATGAAGCTCTCGATAAAGAATGTGAGAACATTAAAGGAGAAATGCTACAGAACTTTCGAGTACAAGTAAAAAATTGAAAATAAATAGAGTGTGGTTCAGTTTAACAATAACAAAAAATAACTTACAATGAATAATTTTGGAACAACTAATGGAAGGAAAGTCACCGGCTGCTCCGATAACTTCGTTATTCTTGAGTAAAACAAACGAATTGATAACAATTTCAGAGGTCATGAGCGAAAATGGATTCTTCCTTGAGGAAAGCATCGCACTAACATTGGAGCGGATGGAAACGCATGGAAAAAAAGCTACCTTTTAAAAGATAGAAGCTACCTTTAACACTCCTTTGTTTTTAATTAAATATTGCAAGCAGCAAAACACTGATACTGTGAAAAAGAAGAGTCATTGGTACGGAGCAATATGTCCGCTTTTCTACATTGCCATCAGGCAAAGCTATAAATTCTTCAATTAGGAGTCTCCCCTCACTTGAGAACGGAGTCATATTTGATGTTACAAGCAGCGCAGTGGGTGTGGAAAGGCCGCCAGTGCTCGTCATCCTCCTTCGCGTTGACGATGAACTGCACGAACTCAGGGAACGTCGGCCCCACGGGGTTGGCGTACGGGTTGCCCCTGATGCGCTTCAGGTGCTGCTTCGCCACCGCCGTGTGAACCTGCTGCTGCATCGCCTTGATCTGGGTGAGGTCGACGCAGGGATAAACCCTCGTGGTCAAATCTAAGATGTTATAAAAAGCTAGCGTAATCATACCGTAGTCAGTGGCGGTATTTTTTGATCTGTGAAATAATTCGCGGTTATTTTTTAGGTGAAAAAACCTTAATCATTTTAACTTGACTTATCGTAATCTTGCCTCTCTTAACCTCAGCTAATCTAATTTAACCTAACTTAACTTGGTCTATCTTGACCTAATGTGTCCTAACGTTATCTAACCCATTCAAGGCATTTAGACCACGATATTTTGCCCTGCGATTAGCAAATTGTCTCCAAAATAATGTCCGATAAAACGAGTAAATCTTCGCACATCTCGTAAATTCAGAAGTCTAACCTGTACTTGTGACTTGCTGCTCTAATGAGAAGGCTTCAAGAAGTGGTGAATTAAATATCTTGTCAGAGAAAAGTAGTAAACCTGTGTTTCTGTGCTACGGACCTATTCTTGTATTTCAACTCCACTGTTGGAAGGTAGGAGATGAAAAATCTCAACACTAAAGTAAACTGTTCGTACAATAAAGCGGCATTTTGGTAGGCGATGTTCAATAACATACATAAATTACAAGTACAGTTAGCGACGAAATTATTCCTACACCAATTATTTTTCAAAATTTTCTAGAATAACGCAAAAACTATACTTGCCACAGGCATAAGATTTTCACAGGATGTGAAGCACATATTAGTGACAATATTAAGAAGTTTCTAGAACAAAATATTATTTTTGAAAGATTTAACAAGCTGAAATTCAGAAACACAAGCTAAAATTATTCATACAGTGAGTATATAACACTTGATTGAAGTGAATCTATCACTTGAGTGCATTTTTAATAATCAATGGCGTGATCTTTCATCTTCATAACATTTAAAAGCCTTTTATTATAGTTTTTGACCAACTTTTCCGTAGTTTCAGATGAAATACTGTTCCATTCTTCAATGGCGATGTGTTTCAATTCCTGAAAATTCTTTGGAGCTTTCTTGTTGATGTTGACTTTTCATTCCTGCCACAAGTTTTCAATAGGATTGCGATCATGGCTCTTCGAAGGCCACAAGTGGAGTACAATAAAACAAAGTTTCACGTATTGTAGGGTTTGTTCAGCTAACTGCAAAGTGGGACAGTGAGCGCAATACTCGTTTCGTATAACTTGTATCCCGAAATGGATTGAAACACAAAATTCTCGTCATTTATTCATCAAAAGTATCGCAATAGAGTATTTTTAATTTTTTCGAGTGTTATTCAAGTTCAAGTTCAAGCCTTGCTTTCTTTGAAATTTGAATCATGCAGTGCCTGTCATCTTCCTTCGAACGCTAATTTACTGTAAGGAATGGATTTGAAATAATGCTTGGTTCAATTTTCTCATCAAGGCTAATATCACTTCGGTCACGAACCGAACGTCAAGTTACATCAGTTTTGACATCGTTGTGAGTTAGAATGCTCTCAAGATTATTGACAAGTCAAACAAATATGTATTAACCATATCTGAACAAAAAGAAGCATTTGCGTAGAAATTTTTTTTTTTATGGAATGCAAGTGGAAAAAACTTGAGGTTAAACTTCTTTGATTATGAAAATTTACTACGATAAATCCATAGATTGCTTCACGCTATGTACGATCTATTGAATTGAAATACTAAAAGGATACTGAAAATCATTATGTGTTTTCTTCTGAGATGGTATCTCGATGCCTCTCAAAGTCAATGTTTCCCTCAGAACAATTGTTTTCTATTAATTCCTCATTCTGCCACAACCACTTGCTTTGAAGTTAATCATAATACATAAATACGCTGCTTAGAGCTGCATGAAAATAGGGCGACGCATAAAATGCCATTCGAAATATTTGTTAGCCTAGCATACGGGAAAAACGAAGTCAATTTCCAAATTATGAGACTACAACAAACCAGTTCACATATTTTCGTTATAATAGAAGGATTTCAAGCTGTATTAAGAGTGATCATTTAAATAATCAAACGCACATTTTTGGGTTATTGTCGAGCTTAGGATAACTCATTTAAAAGCGTTTCAAAATAAAATTAAAATTATCTAGAGCCTCGACACTTCGCTTCCATTCGTTAAAAAACACATGAAATTGCATAATAAAATTTCAAACTGTCAGCTACTCAAGGCACTGCATGATAAATCAAAACTAACATCGAAAATTTAACGAGTAGCATAAAACACAGTGAGTAATACATGCACCAGATTCACTTAATTGAAACTTGTAAAAATTGAGTTATCACGGATTACGCTTGTGAAAGAAACGTTCTATATGAAGTCACCTCCTCATCAGTGAAGCCAGGAGGCCGAGGACGGTAGAGCTTGACCATCTTTTCCCCCCACAGAAAGAAGTAGTGATCTTTGGTGCCGTCCTGGAACTTGTCTCTGTAGCAGGACACGAGCCGCTCAAACGGGTGCCGCACTACCAGGAACTTGATGGCGTCCCGTGTGAGCTGGACAAAGTTTTAAAATGTTCATCATAATTTACCGGGATATGTCAGTCCTCTTAGGAGCGAAATGGGGAATGATTCGATTGAGCAAATTATACTTGTATTTTGAAAAAATAATTCATTGAACGGTTGTAAAAGTGCATACCTCATGCACGTCACATGTATCATAAAAGCACGTATGAAAAGGGGATTGAACAGTGTGTATTAAAAAAATTGTACAATACTATGTACTGTAATGTTTAGTCGTAAACTGCAATAACGTATTTTGGAAATATATTTTTTACATCTATCACTTCTCTTTCATTTTCTGTGTAATACTTCAATGTTTCATCCAATGAGTTAATGAACATATAACGACTCAATTGGATATACTGTATTTCGGGACAAATTTATAAGGTTAACACATAGATCGATCTCTTCGGAATACGAAAGAAAGTTAAAACCAAGATGGAAAAGAGCAAAAGAAAGAACGATAAGAAAACCGATACGATTATAAGCGATTTTCGACCATGATCACTTATTACAGCGAGAGGAAGCTGCACACTAAAGATGAAATATTTAAAGAAACACCAGCTGGACAATGCAATAAAATCGGGAGCAATACAGAGTCTCCATTCTAAATGAAGAAAATTCTACGTGAAACCTTGCGTAATCAGACATTTCTTTGATTTCTGATTTCGAACGCTGAGTAATCAGATTAATTCCATTTGGATCTAGCATGTACGCTTCATGAACGCTTTACGCAGGTAACTAGCTCCGAAAAATTCAAATTCATATACAAAAGTTTCACTAAGAAATCCTAATTGTCACTAAAGGGAAATGTAAATGTATGGAGATTGCCTTAGCTCACCGCGGACCCAGCGATGCCGGAAATTTTTGGGAAGACTTGCTGCAAAAGCTTCTGTAAATTGGGAGTGTAGCCGCCTTTAGGGTCCCGAAGAAGGCCTTGCAGTTGCAGCAGGTTCGTTGACCAGGAGGTGCTCGCTGCCTTGTACACCGGGCAGAACGCCAGGTGGTGTTTTCTGATGTGTAACAAAGTTCAGGCTCAACTCGGAGGCTGTCAGTCAACAAGAATTTTAAATTTGAGACCAATGCGCATGATAGAAAAGTCAAAAACGACGGTGTGATTTTGACAGTAATAAGGAAAGAAGAGGTTGGATTATTTTGGCGTGGTAGCAATAGTACATATTAATTTCACAATAACTAAGCATGCTGTGTAGTCGTGAGTTTCAGCATACTGCTGCTCCACAATCACGCCATCCTCAGAAACGGGAGTGCTGTTAGCAACGAAATTATTCAAACATCCATTAATCTTCAATATATTTATGATTTCCTCATATTAAAGCCTTTATGATATTAAAATTAAGCACGTAAATACTGATGTAAAACATTACAATATTATTCGGGCAGGTCAACAAGTGTTTAAAGGATTAACCTTCAGTAAATAAAAGGAGTTTAAACTTTTATATCATGTGTGAACCATCCTACAATATTCACTCATTTAAATATGAAAGCATAAAACATCATGTCCAGTGTCGTTGTCATTCTCACAGCAATGGTAGGACGAGGAAGATGAAGGAGCTCAGAAAAGAGAGAAAGACAGTAACTGGTAAAAAGCTGATGCACAAAAATTAATCACCATGCCTCTAAAATGACTTCAATTAGAAGTCTTTAGTTAGAAGATATTACATAACAAGATAAAAGCCATGTGTATGGTTGAACGACTGAAAGAAGAACAGAAAAAGTTAGCTTCCTTCGTTAGTTTGCTTTGAATACGAAAGGCCTGCCGAAGCTCCTGAGCCGAGGCGGTGAGAAAAAGTGCCTTGAAGGACAGTTTTCGTAAACATTGACACAAGAGTTTCAGGATTTCACAATAACAACTGATGTAGTTGAGGTATACTGAATCGAAATAAATGATCATAAATGAGAGACCAAAAGGACAACCTCTCTGCTTTTTGAAATTACTATTTTATACGTACACACGTATGAAAATATAGGAACATGGAAGAACGAATCAGGAAGAATCGTTTAGTACACAGCTTAAATTGTTATGTACTTAGGTACAAACTGTGAAATTCCACCACCAAAAGAGTGAACGGCGGTTCGTGGACC
>JACJUY010015178.1:0-16058 GCA_014220935.1 Platorchestia sp. MABIK | reverse complement strand
CTTTAACAAGAACTTATTTTAATGCCCCAGTTCGCAGCTATGATTTTGTAACAATCAATTATAATTTCACAATAAGATATTCTGAATTCAGAGTGATCAGTGCTATTTTCACACTGACAATTGAATTCCACAATGATCGATTTTCATTTCAAAATGACTTATAATAATTTTCACTGTCCAAATAAACTGGCTTAAAGATTAAAAATCTAGAAAAAACCAGACAATATGTAGTAAATGTTTTTTTGGAGAACTATAAAGTGCAAAGAAACAAGAAAATAACTTAATTGTATTTTCGTTTTGGAGTTCACTCTCTAATTTAAGTTGAAACACTAAATGAATTTTAGGCTATAGAGTCCCATCTGACACCAGCACGTCGCACACTGGAACTCAGTCTTGCACTTCACTGCTCTGCTGCCGAGCAACACAATCCTTCAAGCCTGAAAAGAAGGGAAAAGATAGTTTTTCATCACATCGTTTTCGATGGGAAATTACAATCCTGAATCTTTCGAGTTATAGGGCAAGATTTGAGTACAAATTGCATGATAAAAAATGTTGAGTTATATGTTACGTAACAGGTTTTGAATTGTAAGTTAAAACGTAAGTTTTAAATCGTAAGTTACAAGACAAGTTTCGGGTGATAAGGTAATACGCAAAATTTCAGAGTACAAGTTTAAAGACAAATTTCAAGTGAGAAGTTGTAAGGTAATTTTCATGCTACAAGTAATGGGGCATTTCTCGAGGTTTAAATTAGTCAGCAAAGGGCAAGTTAAAATGCGTGTTGTAAATTAGATGTTATTATGCCACCTCCAAGTTAAGTTTTTAAACATAGTTTTAAGTTTTAAATCAAAAGCTAATTTTAAGTCATAAGTTAAAAGTCTTCCGTTAAAGTTAAAAGTCTTCATAAGGAAAGTCTTCCGTTAAATAATGAGTTCTTCTAGGAACACAGCTAGCACCAACCTCCCAATGAAGCCTCTAAAGTCGTCAACGTGAGTGCAGTGACACACCTCCGAGGCTGCTGAAGTTTTCTGAAGTCTGCAACAGCAAGCCGGGGGTCATCGTTCTGGTCTTCAAGGTTCGGCGTCCTTGATCCTCGTTTCAATAAGGCTGTTGCAGACCAATTGGGTGCAATGTTGAGTGACGCACAACCCAAGATCAGGCCATAGTAGCCCACTCGGGCGAAGCACAGAGGAACGCTCCACCAAGATCGCGAGTGATCGGACAGCCGAGCGAACGGCCAGAGTCAGGTGTGCATGGCAAGTGTTCCGGCTGGGCAATAGCACGGCTGGAGCGACACGAGCTAAGCTCTGGAATTGGTCTTGGACTGCCTGCTTCAAAGGAAGTCCAAAGGAATGTATTTGCAAGAGTATTGCCTCGGTGTTTGCGGTTACGAGAACTTAGACAAGCAAAAGTTTTGATGATGCTGCCCTATATTTCAATTTCAGCATTGTGGGTTTTACTTTAAATTCTAAATAAACTGAAATCTCCGAATTGCAGAATTCTAAATATAACCCACTTGTGATCTACTGGATAAAAATATTTTTGCAATATATCATTAACATTTCAAAAGGTCATGTAAAGGTTTATGACTGTATACATAATTCAAAAGCAATTGAAACCCTTTTATGAATTTCTTGTTGGAGAACCAATTGAAAATATCGTTCATAAACCGAACATTTAAAGAAGAGTGTTTCCGCAATTCAGAGTGTGCGACTGATGTAAGTTGAACCGTGGGAAACGCAAATTTTTCTGTGTATAATAATAACAGATTTGAACAATCTACCATTTGAAATCGAATTTATAATATTTCTGAAAGCAGGGTGTTGAAATTTGCTCACTGCACCAGCCCCCAACCAACCCCGTCCTCATTAATCATTTGAACAACTACCTGACTAGCAACCTCACCAGCTACCTGACCAGCTACTTGGTAAAATCTACTCACCTAAATATAATTGGATGATAATGCATTTTCTGTTCACCTAGCTCACCTGGTCTGTTTTTTTTTCTCAAACATATAACATATTCCAAGGAAGTCCTCTAGTGAAGTTCTCCAGTGATTTCTTTTGTGATATTCTTCAGTAATGTTTTTGTGATATTCTTCAGTGATGTTTTGTGATATTCTTCAGTGATGTTCTCTCGTGATTCCCAAGTGTTGTTCTTCCGTGATGATGTTTCGTGTTCTCCAGGGAAGTTTTTTTGTGAATTATGCCTTTGATACTTCTCTTTTATATACTACAACGATGTTCTCCAGTGATGTTCCTCAGTGATATTTTCCTTGGATACATCTTATCAACACAATTCGCAAGATCAAGGACTAGTGCTACTTATACTCTGAAATGTCACTAATAGATCCGTGATGTTTATATTTATTTATAAACAATCATTTTATTTTGGATTTCCACAGTGTTCTTGACTTCAAAGACATCGTGAAAAGCAAATCAAGGCAAATAAAAATGTCCTCACCTAATACAGCTGATTTAATAGAACCAATCATCTTAAGTATAACTAATCAGTCTTTTTATCTAGTTTTTCTTTAAATCTGTCAACATAGCCCAACTAAAACACATCTTCATTAATGGTGATAAAACCTATGTTAAATTAAAGAACTGTTTACTCCCCAAGTTTTAGCAATTTATTCAATAAAATTTCGTTGCATAAATAGTACTCATATATTAGAGCAATCAATAGTTTATACAAAAAAATCAACAGCACTATGCTCTATTGAATTCCCCACAAATCTTTTTTTCACGGAATAACGGGAGAAAATTCGTTTGTCGCGTTTCCTGAATTATGAACATCATTTGATTGCGTAGATAGCAGCATTTCACTCACAAAACTTCATCGTTACAGCAGCACAAAACTTCATCGTTAGAGGAGTTGCACAAAAAGGGTTGAAGTCATATATCTGACGAATCTGAAACATTACGTTGTCATTGATAACGTACAATCGAAAATTCTGGAGATTTTTGACTGTTTCTTTCGAAATCCTGATTGAAGTTGCAGGCAGGATAAATAGAGACCCCAGAAAATTGAACGTGGCTTGCACTAAACATAATGGGTATCAAGATCAACAAAAAAGTACATCATGTTTTCTTATGAGCGGAATGCGTCTTTTCCACGCATTGAAATTGGTGATGGTCAGATTGAAGAAATTAGCTCATCTGAAATTCGGTTTCGGTCTCACACTAGCAGGAGGTCTACCTTGGGTGCATCTAGTGGCCGTGGAAACAATCAGAGATGAGCTGCTTGTGCGTTTACGAGCAAGAGCCAGCAGATAGATCGAAGTTTATGATGATGATGTCATAAAAATCAGAAACCGTCAGTCTCACCTGCTTCGAAAAGGCCGCTCGAAGACGATGATTAAATAGCGTCGACCATAGAATCGTGGGAGCGAATGCCAACGCTCGTCCCAGGCTTTTTTTGGTTATCATGGGTCGGTAGAGCCGAGCGACAGATCAAAGATTGTCCCACCCCTTAACTCCTCCCTTCTTGGGTGTGACCCCACTTAAAAATGGAAAGTCTCTGGGGAGGATCTGTCCAGGAAAGACACGCTCCGGGTTGAGCTGCGACAGGGAGCGGTCATGCGCAAGTGGGCTGAAGGTCACTTAGGTTCGGGTCGCGAGTGCGGACTCTGTAAAATATTCAACCTCCTCGGTGGAGGCAGAGCGAGACTCTGAGCCAAGGGCTTGTCATTGTGTGGGATTAAGTTCTAGTTCAGTTTGCGGACTTCGTTTTGGTTTGAGTTTTGCAGAATCATTATCCTGGGGTAGGGTTTCAACTTGGCAGTCAAGACGAGAGTCATTAACGAAGGTTAAAATATCGTAAAGCGCTCCTGCAGTCGCAGTCCGTGTCGAGTGGTGAACGGGTTGAGTGTCCGTTCCGCGTGTGCTCCGCCCATTTCAGTATTTACCTCCCACCTCAGTAAATTAACGAAGATATATGTGTCGTTTCTTTTCACCTTTTCCTCGCACGAAACGTGCAAGAAACGCGCGCCGAGTAGCTCGGTCAACCCTACCAAATCGTTGTTAGAAGAAGTAGGGGTGGACGTAAAGGCTATTGAATACGCGCCAACGCCACCCATTCATTCATACTCATCAAATTCGAGACTACATTCTCTGGTGGCAGCGACCCTCTTTCCATTAAATTAATTCAAACTAAGTTATCCCATCCAAGAAGTTCCCCAGTACAGAAATCATTACACACACACAAAAGTTCATGGTTATAATAATAATTAAAACTTTGACCTCTATTGACCTCAGCCTACATAACAGAAATGAACTACTAAAATCCTTAAGATCCCTCAATTTGGTGAACAATTAGTCCATAAAATTCAGTACTTCATCGAACTATGTTTCTAAATCGCAAAAATGTGAAATGAGTAAAATAAAACTAGTGTATTTCTTAAATTTCAAAAAGGAACTATTGGATTCGGTAAGAGAAAATTTTTCACAATGCACACCCAAATGACTTATTTGAAAACTTGAAAATACTTGAGATTTTTGCTTGATAAATATGATACTTCGAAAAATTATCATTTACACAAACTGGCGTCAATGGTCCTTTGACTTGCAACCGAAGTAAATTCGTTCTTCCTTATTATTCAAAAGACAAAATCAATACAATTTGCCCGTCATCAGAACCAAAACGAGGAATTTGATCTAGGGGAAATTCGTTGGAAAGATCATTAAAAACATTCGAAA
This sequence comes from Platorchestia sp. MABIK, assembly GCA_014220935.1. Taxonomy (NCBI): domain Eukaryota; kingdom Metazoa; phylum Arthropoda; class Malacostraca; order Amphipoda; family Talitridae; genus Platorchestia; species Platorchestia sp. MABIK. The sequence goes on along the minus strand of JACJUY010015178.1, from coordinate 11,361 downwards.
CAAATTTTCAGTCTCTAATTTTATCGAAATATTCGTTATACTAGGTACATAATAAAATATTTTCCATGAAATGATTGAAATTGACTGAGTAATCTACTACAGGATGAAATTAATCTGAAGTCTAGCCCAGAAAGCTGAAATCTAGTTTGAATAGTTTAAAATAATATTGTTTCAGAGGATGCCTTAGAAATCGCTGAATTTACCCGGGCTCTTAAGTTGCAAATCTGAAATGTGTCCGCTGTAACAGTATTGCACAATGATTTTTATGCATTACTTGGGGTAAATGAATTGTGCAAATCGTTTACTGACACGGTAAACGACGTGTTGCACAGATCCAATAGCTGACACATAACATTCAAGTACATGTGTACATCGCTCAATGACAGTTGTTTCACCAGACAATTGCGAAGAATACAGACCTATCTATCGATTTATTGCCCGATTTTGCGCACAGCACACCAAACTATTGTATTAATACTCGTATTACAAACGAAATTACTAATATTGTAGGTCTAATTGCCGTTGTTACAGATCTAAAATACTCTACTTGCGAAAAATAAATAATGCAACCAACACAATATCTAATATCAACGACCGAATAACCAATATTACTAACTCTGTGTCCAACTTTTGAAATGCCTCGGTACTACCATTCATAGTACATCACAATAGATGAATCTGGCCTTCTAAAACAGGAATATATTAAGAAATTGAATTCAAGAATTTTCGAGTCAATGGAAATGTTTCGACGAAATAGCGTGACTATTTCTAAAATTTCATGTTGAGGTTTTTCAGTTAGAGCGAGGGGGAAGCTCGGTGAGTGAATAGAAAAACATGGGTTTTTGGGCAAACATAAACACACAGAATATACAGTACGTTATTTTGAAGTAAAATTATATGTGGTACGATATCCGAACGCAGACGACGTAAACTCTTAAATTTTCAAACACGCACAACCTAAAAGAATAATGTGATGATCAGTCACGTTGTCTGGTCGTGTTTTCCAACTATTCTTCTTTGTTTGGTTGAAAACATTTATCCCTCATAACTTTAGAGTATGCATTTGTTGAGTTCTCTTTCAACATGAATTTTTTCCTCTGGATAACTTGGTGCTGCAGTTGTTGGGTTTACATGTAAGCAATTTATCTTCCACAGCTCCTCTCAATCTGATGTAACGACGTTATTCCATTTATTGGAACTGTTATCTGAATGCAAGGCCGTTTTTTTGAGTTGTTTTACTTTTCTTCAGACCTAAAATGGAACCGGAGACGTGAGACGTGCCGTAGATGATGAGCGCTTCAGTGCTATCCATCATCTTGATCCACAAAATAATGGCCTCTTGAGTAACTGGTTCTGCCCACTTTTGAAGGCGTAAAAGTAGTCGCGAAAAAATAAGAAGCAATTTTTCGATGCGTTTGACAACAGTAGCAAGCATTCTAACGTCACTAGAATGGTACGAAGAAACTTTCCCACTACTGCAAGTGAAGTTTAATGTAAAATTATTTTTCCCACTGGTGCGCCCATTTGGAAAGGTAAGCTTCTGCGTCACATGCGGACTACAGCTTATCACATTCGATTTGCTCCAACAATTTGTTGTTCTCAATAGAATGTTCAATTCGTTGTTTAAACTAAATAATCGATTTTATTCTCACTTACACTAGGTTCTGGGTAAAATATAATTTGTAACCACACATATTCTCAACATCTCAAGTAACAATGTTGATTTTTAGATGTCTTCGCAAAGGTTTTGTACAAATGATGTAGATTGCTTTCATGAACCTTTGAATAGTATAGAGTGAAATGGAGCGGCGTAAAATGGAACAAAGGGGATTAGAATGGGAAAGAGCAGAACAGAAGAGAACGGAAAATGAAAAAACCAGCAAAGTAGAATAATCTAGACGAAGTTAAATTACACGAGATAATAAAAGGATAAAAGAGGATAGGATTAAAGAAAATGGGATCGAGCAATTGCTAGGATAGAGTTGCTCTTGTTCAAGCTAAATATTTGTTACTGCGCATGACAAGACACATGATGCTTGGTGAGTCATAAATCAGCAACTACAAACAACGAGATACTGGAAATTATACCTCTGCCCACGCGCCGATCCCAACACCTGTGACGTTCAGGCTTCTCTGAATGCTATCGGATCGTAGTCAAAAAACAAACGAGTAAATTTTTCTTCGTTTCATGAATGTAATGAAATAACTTTAGAGCTAGTGAGAACATTTGTTATGCATATATGACGGCCGCTGCAGCTGAGCTGGATTATTCGAGCTTTGACTGTTTCGAGTAGCTGAAGTCGACGATGACCGAGACAAAAATGAAGGTACGTGTTTGCGCGACGATGGATTTAACTTTTTTTAGAGGTTTTAAGTTTGCGCTGAAATCGTACACAATGTGTGCAGCAAAAGTGAACTCCTGAAAACTTTTTTTCCCCTGTTTGTTTTGATGTCTACATAAACGTAACTGCCGTGAAAGGCTTGTTTCTGTATTAAGATATATTTCTTGCCATGCGAGTACGCAATTCCTCCCAGTCTTACTTTTTCACCGCCTGCATGCGTGTTTTTCGCCGCCCAAGTAATTAAATCGCTTGAGCGGCGAAAAACTTGAATGCTACGGCAAAAAAGTTGGACTGGGCTGGGTCAGTCATCATAATATCGTCATGCACTGTGAAGTGAATATTTGTGCATCACATGACACCCGTAAGTTTCGGTGTTACCTTGCTTTGTTGAAATCTTGGCGCGTCCGCGGACCAATTTGTTTTAATTAAAAGCTATAAATAAATGTGACTGCCTTAGACTTAGCACGAGTGGGGAAGAGTCAAAAAGTCCACGGATGATGCAAAACTTGTCTTAAGCAGCCATATGTATTACATAAATTTACCTGTTGGGAGAAAGGTATAGTTAGCACAAAAACAATACAAAAAAATATACAGTTTTCAGAATTTAAAATCTAAAGGTGATGCAGAGTGCAATTCAGAAAATAGGACGCAAAAGTTTGGTCAGAACTGCATCACCGGCACAAGCGAACAAATCTCAGAGAACACGGGCAATATTCCTGCGGCTCAGCCAACACATAAATTATAGGCGAGTCCTCGCACAATTGTCATAACTGCATCCCAATGGCACACGCAGATATTAGCCATCAACCTAATGAGACACTTATGAAATACTAAGGCCAGGGAGCACTCTAGGCACATGACCAATCAGAAAAATGATGAATTGAAGGTACATGGTAATTTCTATATTAACAATGCTTTGACAACTTGAGATGTCTAACTCAACAAGACCAGTCACAAAGATCTGGTAATTCAACTGCACCCTCCGGACATAATTACACCACATACATTTAAACGGTGGTCAATAACTGAAGAGTAGACACATCAGTAAAGATAAGTTACCTAATGGGAATGAACACAGTCTTGTAGGACACGCATAATCAGCCAGGAAATCTAATATGGCTCTCAGTCAAGCCAATATCACTACATCAAAAATGGGCAAAAAACCCACACTCTAGATACTGGCTTTCAGCAAGTCTAGTGAGTAATTACATGATTCCAGAGCTCACAAACCATAGCTTTTATTAATTCATAAAGCATGACAACAAGTATTTATACAACGCTGTGTGCATAGATCAAAGTAAGGCTAATCAATCTAATCCAAAAATGCATGAGTAGGCACGAGAACATCACAACAAAGATCAAAGGCAGGCTTTACAATTAGAATAATGTGTACTAAGTTATCTTGCTGTACTAAAAGTCTTAAAGGGTGTCTCAAGAAACATCCTCAAGTGCTTGAAAGTATGCTTCAATTTATGCAAGAATTTTCAACCTAACCTTGCACAACACAGATCAAAACAGACTTGACAATCAAAACAATGTGTACAAAACCATTAGTGGGAAAGCCACTCAACCTTGACCCAAAGAATGAAGAATCATCAAGTATGCAGAATTTGTATGAACACCACAGAGAAGCTGTGGTAGCAAACATCCCGACCCAACATCACTTGAAGTCTTCCAGCTTTTCTCGGTCTATTCACTGGCTGGAGATAATAAAGAATAAATCCCACAATCACAATGGTACAACTTAGCCTATATAACGTAATATTAACACACTTACATTTCCTTCTCCTGTCTACACACTTTACTTCACGAAACTGGCAGCCTCTGCTCCGCCCGCAAAGGTTATATACCTAACGTCCGGAAGTGAGCATTTCCGGAAAACGGGTGGGCTTGGGGAATGGTTCTTTCGAGTTTCGGAGGTATAAATTTTCTATCGCTGTTCGAAAATATAAATTCCCTAAATTGCTGCGAAGGCAGCACAATAATTACAGCGTTTTGGCAAACGTTTTTGCACGTAAACATTTTTGACGCTCCATGTCACCTAGCATTTAACTTAACATTCCTGATCCTAGAACGGCATTCTTTTGAAATTTTTGATTTGGTACGCAGTACAGATGTACGATCCAACAAATTTGCCTCGAAGTGGCTCGTAAGTTAACATTCGTTTATTTTCATCTCAGATAGCGCAGTACGGATGCATTTCAAGGCTTAGAAATGAATGAGAAGACGAGAAAAGTGGACTTAATGTATCATTAGTACTACTAATAGAGAAAAATTTTGGAAAACGATTCCCTCGTCTCAAAAAGAACATGCAAGTAAAAAGAACTTGCTGATTGCTTTGCATGGTTTTGAGAACCCATTTGACTAATTAAAGTATAACAATTTATTTTTGTGTCGGGCACATCAATCGAAGAACTGAAACGGTTAGTACGTGTAAAAGATTTCATTAATTTTTAATCCAGGTGCACACTACCGGGTGTCCCACAAAAGTGTCCTCGACTTTTCAATAATTTCCTGTCCGTACATTAACATACATGTTGCCTGCCAATAACACCCCAATAATTTCATGTCCGTACACTCCCTCATAAGACATTCATGTTGCCTGCCAATAACACCCCAATAATTTCATGTCCGTACACTCCCTCACAAAACATTCACGTTGCCTGCCAATAACACCCCAATAATTTATGCCAACAGTTGCAGTTGCTGGTGATTGGCTGCTGCGTCGCCTTGGCGGTGAGTGTCCGTGCCTCAATAAGAGCTGTAGTTTCTATATACTCTTTGAATAAATAGGAGATTGTCTTGAAAAATAAACAGGAGTAATTTTTTAGCTTTAAAGCGCCTGAATATTTGTAAACATATCCGGTATGCAGTTCTAACTAAGCAAGTGGTAATGTTACTTGCTTCAAACAACTAATGGCGTTTTCATAGAATATTCATAAATATTTATTTGTGATTAATTTTTCCCTTCAAACAAAAAAGAACTAAGGTGTATTTTCAATTATATCCGTTTTTAATTAGAATGAACAGAAAGGTAACTCGTTACACAAATAACTGGATTTTCTAATTACATTACAGCACCTAGATTATCCTTCTTGACACAATTTTTTTATACCTTGATATATATAGCATATATCTACCTCAAAACTTACTTACTTCTGCTTCTGCTTATGGGCATAACATATTTAGCAGAACTTAAATCGGAAGTGTAGCAAGAAATTAATACAACTTCTTTTTTTGTACCATTTTAAGTTGTATTAATTTAGTCTTTTAGCGATGTCGAATTTTCTGTAAAGCAATAGACTAATTATTATCAGAGAAATTTACCAGGGAATAAAAATGCATTCTAACATGAGCGTAAAAATAAGCACAGGCGTTCACACGCGGATGAGTTGCTCAATCCTACTTGATGCGAGGTTGGGATTCCAATAATTACTGATCTAATGAACTTTTTATTTATTCCCACAATGTGCGTCAGGGAATAAAATATGTCCCAGTTGTTTAACATAATCAATTTTTCTTGCAATCGCTAAAGCAAGTGTTGTAACAGGTCCTCACGCAGGTAGGAGGTGCATTAAAGAAAAGAAAAAGAAGAAAAACAGCTTATTTCCAATAAAGTTCAAACATGAAATGTTTAAACATTGGTTTTTAAAATACCTAAACGTTAACATCCTTAATTGATGATAACACATTGGTATCGTAAAACCAGTGTAAAATGTTGAAACAAAAAAATGATAGACAGATAAGCACAACAAAACTGAGTTCCCTTCTTTGCGTAATCTGATTTTGACAGTGCATTTAAATATAAGAAAGTAAGAGAACACAATCCTCGTAACGCTTAGTTGAAAATTGCATTCGTTTATGAGTATTTTTATTGAAATAATATCGAAAATCGCTTTCAAGTACCTTAACTTAGAGATCCTTAATTGCTATTCATATATAGTTATCATAGTATCCATGTTAATTGTCGAAATTTAATTCGGAGAAAGCCCGAAAAAATGCGTTCCTCTTCGTTGCGGTAGTCGGATTTTGGTAATGCATTTAAATACAAGTGACAAAGAAAACACAATCCATGTGACGAATTAGCAGGTGAACGCACAGGTTGATTGGCAGATGCACTCACAGATGAGCTACCAGGTGCCCTAGCATTGCACTTTCAGATATACTAACAGGTGTACCAGCAAGTACAACAGGAGATACACTAACAGATGCACTAGCAGATGCGCAAGCTGGACCGCGTCATCAGATACTCTAGCAGATGCTCAAGCAGGTGCCCACAGCGGTTGGCCGCCGTCTCGAACAAAGTCTTGAAAATTTTTTGTGTTGCTGTTTTCAGTTGTGTTGATGGTAAAGATTGTAAATCAGGCCCCCAGAATACGTTCCAATTCGTTTTGATTTTATTTCCATTTAATTTTATTGAATGCATAGTTCCAGCAAAGTGAAATTCTATTTTTACCTACAAAGTTAGGAACATCAATTGGGAGAGAAAATTTGACCTCATTTTTGCTAGGAATGTCAATCAACATTGCTAAGAATGGAATACGTTTGTTTTTACATCACTCAACATAGCTAGGAATATCAATCACCATTTCCATGCGCATCAGTCAACACTGCTGGGACTACAGCTCACCTCCCAGTGCTCAGATGGCGCCGCACTCAGCAGTCGTCCGTATTCAGTGGCGCTTCACCAGTTCATTTCCCTGACATTATCATCAAGCTGGGGCACGATTTAACAAACCCTCACTGTGCCTTAGCTCACAGACATAATTATAGCTACGTATATCATATATTTTATAAAATATATACCAGCAGACTCATGAACGCTTGTATCTCATGGATGAATTCCGACGTTCATACAATTAGTTTTTGACTTCGATCTCAAAATGCTGTTTACTGTTGATAATTCATGCGAATTCATACAGCTTTACAGATGACCAAATACATGTACAGCACTAGGTGCTCGATGACTTGTTTAGAAAATTTTTGGGTGAGAAGAACATATTGAAATGTGGTGAAAATAAGATCTGCTTCTCAAATGTTCGGATGTTCAACCCCCACATTCGATCGAGATTATTTGTAAATTGAAAATTAATATACAACTTACTTCATTTTCAGGTCAGCAAGCCAGCAAAAGGTGAGGCTATGCCTGCAGAATTTTTTTTAATTTCTCGTAGTTCACGATGTTCTGAGACGTGCCTGTGAGTTGGGTTATTGCCAATTGTCTCAACTCGGTGAGTGAAGGTCGAGTGTTCGGAAGTTCAATCGTCGTAGCTTAGTAGTGACTGATGCAAGGGTGCATGTATAAAACTTTTACGTTGAAATAATAATTTTCAAAATTTTGTTAATTCGTATGTGATGTTGGAGACTTCAATTTCGATCAAAATAGTTGATTCAAATCGAACGCTTTCTTTTTTCATTCTATGAAGTGTTAATCGCATGGAAATGTAACACATACTAAGTACATGAAATGCATGCAAGTGCTTTGGTAAATACAGAAAACGGTCAAAAAAGAAGTCAAGTGCGTAATCATTTTCAAATATATTAGAATGATACGGACTAGTTGGGGACGTAAAGGCTCAATAAGTAACTTTGAATATGTTTTCGAAAATTACACTTACCGTCAGTTTAAAATCGAGAGCTTAGACAGCTGACAGTTAATATAGTATCATTCGTAAGAACTTAGCTCAAAGTGGAAGAATGTGGTGGAAGAACTTAGATCAAAGAGCTAAGCTACATACTTTTCTATTCTATGCGTGCGCTTTAGAGGGTGTTTATTAATAGCAAAATGCTGCATGAGGTCTTACATATCAGTGTGAGATGAATGCTTAGTAGGACAATATTTAGTGGTTCTATTAAGCAAAGTTATAATTTCTGAATTGATCACAACAATTCTACGAAAGCCCGCTTGTGCAAAAAGTCACTCAACATCATGTTCATTTCGCCGTCGTTTGACATCTTACTTTGAATTGCTAGGATTTATTATATTACTCAAGATGAAACTCATTACCTATGTTTCATGTGTAGGAATTTTAAGAGTTTTCACTCCTTTCACATAAAAAGGTTTGTCGCATAAAAATTACCAATTAAAATGTTTGATTATTAGTAGATGAAATTTTGAAAAGCCTTTTGCTATCCGTGAGCCACTATTTTAAAAAGACAGATTACAAGCCTTCAGTAGCGTCTCAGTTTTCCATAAATAAAGGGAAACATCGTCACACTCCCTAGTGGTAAACTGCTGTCGATATTTTGCGTAATTGGCAATGAACTTTCCCCCAGACGCCTGCGCCGCAATGCGGGCCCGCTTGTCGCCCGCCCTGGAGCCGTCAGCTCGCGCTGACGCCGGCGCCCTCCGAACCTGCGATGCTGACAGTGACGGCGCTGTCGATGCCGCTGAGTTGGTGAGCTGCGTGCAGCGCGCCTTCGGCAGCACAGCCCACATGGACAGGGCTGAAATTGGGGAGAGGTGAGATGTTGGTGATAGTGGTGGCCCAGTGATGTGGGTGATGTTGGTGGCCGGGTGATGTGGGGGATGTTGGTGGTCGGGTGATGTGGGTGATGTTGGGGCCGGGTGATGTTAGTGATGTTGGTGGCCGGGTGATGTGGGGGATGTTGGTGGCCGGGTGATGTTAGTGGCCGGGTGATGTGGGTGATGTTGGTGGCCGGGTGATGAAGGTGATGTTGGTGTCCGAGTGATGTAGGTGATGTGAGTAGCCGAGTGACGAGCTGATCAGGAAGGACTGATGTCGAATGAATTGCTTCACAGCAGAACTTGAGTTACATAGTGTTTAGTTCACCATTAGTCTGATATGGAGTATTCTGAACAGTTATTTGTGTTGTCAGTGTGAATGGAGTGACAACTTTAAAATTCCTACAAATGAAACATATCTAATGAGTTTCATTTTGAGTAACATAATAAATCCTATAAATGTAAACGCACAGCAAGGCTCCTAATAATGTACTGATTCAGTCGGTGACAGACCTTCCTTAAGACTAGCAATGCCCGGAAGTCAAACAAAGATCTTCCGTTGCTTGTAAAAGGCAAAGCGTAGTAAGACACCATAAAGGACTTCGCTGGCCAGCTTCCGGCGGTTGCGGTCTAGGCATTTCGGACCCATCCGAACCCAAGTGCAATAAAGACATCCGGCGGCGCCCAGCCCACAAGGCACATTCCGAGATACAACAACGTCAAACGACTGCGAATAAACATGATATTGAGTGACTTTTTGTACAAGCGGGCTTTCGGTTGATTTTCGACAGAGTTCAAGTAGTCACAATTTACTCCCACAAAAGTACCCCTCTTGCAGTTGTTCAAAAAATAGAAATGTTCCGTGCTTCTGCAGTTACTGTAAGTTTGGCAAAATCTAAAAAGCGTGCAACGTTAAAAAATGGCGCATGGAGCTCTTGATTTAAAAAATGGCGAAGTGATCTCATGATTCTCACGTTCACATGGCTGCATCACGCAAGCAAACTACAACTCAGCCGAGTGTGACATTACGTTCACACGTGGAAAAAATACATCACTCAACACCACAATTTGAAACTCAGAACACGTCTGTTTCCTGTGTGAATAGGAAAAAACCATTCATCTTTTTCCACGTAACATCAAACCCAAGCTAATCAGAGTCGAGTCTGACGCGAGATGCGATGCGATCAAGACTACTTGATTTTTGCTTAAATTCTTCTTTTGTTCAGTTGAGAAACTCATAGTGCCTACGATTAAAATATTCTTGAACTTGTGCGCAGGAGAAACTCAAGTCACATATACGGTCACCAAGCATTCTCAAGAACTCGACAAAGATACGTAAACTCACAATGCATTAGTTAATTGCGTTTGTTTTTTCAGCTGCGTGTAGAAAGAATTTTCTCATAGTTGAATTGAGTGCGATTGCCTTCAACGTAATTTACAACATTTACAGCTGTCTACAAGTAACGAAGATGTTTCGTTTCTACTTATACCTAAGTTAACTATTCATGCAACAGATAAAAAAAACAGTTTATGAGATTCCAGCCAGGGTCGACTAATGTTCTTTGAGATCAATGGTTCATACATGATAATGAAAAGATATAGGTGCTCTTTTATCCTTTCGGCTTGTGCGTAACGAATGAATATATCTTTTCCCAGGATCCACTGTTTCAGAAGCATAATGACGGACACATCCCTACGCGGTGAACAGCGTCAAATGATAGACTCTGAGGAAGTTCGTCAAATCACCCCAAGTTCCAACAGTATTTCTGGATTGGACTGTGGAGGCCAGAATCTCCTGTCGCAAATTTTGGTAGCAATTGTTGATGGAAAACTACGAGCCGCCTATGATGCACTAATTGACTTGTTCATTAGTATCCTCTCGCAGCCAACTGGCCTTTTGAATGGCTTACTGAACAGTGTGAGCCTCACATTGCAGTCTCTCCTCTCTGGGAAATTGGCAGAATCTTTGGTCTACATGTTGACAGTATTTGTGCGCAGCGCCAACAACACTCTGACTGCGCCTGTCGAAGACACCCTTATTTCATCAGTACTTGCAGTTTCAGTAGGAAATTTTGCTGCTGCAAGGATTGTTATCAAAGTCCATTTGTCTGTTGAAGTCCTTAACCCAGCAACACAAGATGAGCTTCAGTGGATCATTGGCGCCTTTGATGCTGGGTCTACAGAAGACGCCGTGACCCGCATCATCTCACTCCTGACGGGCTGCACCACGAGTGGGGTGCAATGGATCTATACCCAACTTATGGCGGTGTATGACCTAATACCCGTAAATTTAGAGTCAGAGATGAATGCGTTCGACGCCTTTCGGGAACGAATGCTAGAAAGACAGCCACCGCTCAGTGATGAAGATATAGAATTTTTTAATAATGTGGCTTACTTATACGATTATGGGAAAGAATTTAAGGCTACAGTCCAGATCCTGGAGTTTTTAACACGCCCGTGTGATTTTCATTCTGACTTTCTGGAACACTTAATCGATTTCTTGAACCTGTTCGAGTCAAGTTATTTTGGCTACTTGCCAGATGAATTGACAGG
>JACJUY010015176.1:0-16066 GCA_014220935.1 Platorchestia sp. MABIK | reverse complement strand
GAGAGGGGGGAGAGGATCCCCCTTCCGGACCTTTTTTTTCATTTATGAACCTAGAGCAATAAAATTTGGTGCAGTCATTGGAAATGCAATTTAGGATCATTTACCTTCTATGAAAAAATGCGATTTTCTTTGAAAGAAAATTGGAAATCAAAGCAAACGACATTATTGGGGGGGTTTCTAAATGCTTATTCTCTGACAGTTTTTGAGCAACAGTAACGATTTTGGTATCATTGGATGCAGAATAACGTGGAAATTCCAAAATTAAATGCTTCTCCTCAAATTTCCCATTTTTTTCATTTTTTATATTTCATCATTCATATTCCTCATGGTAAGCGTCCCCCTTCCAAACCTTTTCTTTATTATTGAATTTAGAGCAATGAAATTTGATACACTGATAGGAAATGCAATTTAGAATCATTTATCATTTGTGACAAAATGCAATTTTCTTGAAAAGAAAATGGGAAATCATAGAAAACGACATTTTTGGGGGGGTTTTCTAAATGCTTCTCCTCTGACAGTTTTTGAGCTACAGTAATGATTTTGGTATCATTGAATGCAGAATAACGTGGAAATTCTAAAAAATTAAATGCTTTTCCTCAAATTTTAATTTTCAATTCATAAAAATGAAAAAATTGAAAAAAAATAAAACTGTTTTGAAAAAGTTCAAATTTATGACGTCATAACTTTGGAACGAAAAAGAATTGTGAAAAACTATTATTTTTTTTGGAAAGTAATTGTTTTTCCGCATCCAATGATAACAAAATCATCACTGTTGCTTAAAAACTGTAGGAGGAGAAGCATTTTTAATCTTTAAAATATTGTCTAAATAACAAGTAAGTTTTCAAGACGTTTGTTCCTAAAACTCCGAAATTTACAAAGCTAGAGCAATGCGGTTTGTTGCATTTGAAATTGAAATGTGTGATCTAAAAGTGTAATTGTTCGATTTTTGAAAAAATTGTACGTAAAACTTTCCGTAGACTTTTTTTACCCTAAAATTGTAAATTTTACCCTACCTCTTTCCAAAAAATGTATATAAATTCGGAAAGAAATAAATCGCATAAATCGAGCAATTGCGTTTTTAGAGCACACATTTTACTTTCAAATGCAACAAACCGCATTGCTCTAGCTTTGTAAACTTCGGAGTTATTATGGAAAATATTTATAAATGTTTTTTTAATTACAAGGAATAATTAATTTTCTATACCCCAAATGAAAAAAACGTTATCAATAAATGTTGTTACGAATGCTGAGATATAAGAGTCTGCAAATTTTCATAGACGTACGTCCAATAGAAAAAAAGTTTCCAGTTTTTGGAAATGGTTCCCTTCATGAGATGTATAAGCCTGGTTGTTTTTGGTCAATTCGTCTATTCTTGGCTCAATGCTACTGAAAAGTAGTCTTAAATAACTCCTGTGGACTATCTGTAGTCGATTTCTTTGTTTACTGAGAAGCTACGTTACTGCGCTAAATCCGCGTTCAGCCAGCTATGCATGAAGAAGAAAATGCGAAAAAATTTCGGCAGCCACTATTATTCCTAAAAGGAGTAAGCTTGTTAATGAAACTGCAAATCTTCGATTTTGTCTTGATAAGATTTACACCACTACTCAGTAGCTGAAAATTTAAATCGTTAAATGTGTCAAATAAATCTGTCAAGTAGGCGATGTTACTTTTACAAACTATGAGATCATCACTTTAGGCACAGAATTTATTCTGATGTAGAAAGTTCACTACGGTGTTGAAAGAAAAAATTCGTTTCAGACAATCTTCCTTAGAAAGCCACTTTACTTCGGTGTTTAAGAGAAGACAATCAAATTGTAAATTTTTTTCCAAATTCTTGACAGAGTTACTGAATTATTGAGAATTGAGGGGTCGACACTTTATTTTGTTCACTGATTTGAAAACAGCGTCAAGAGATTTAAAAAGACGATCGCTGCTTGAGTTCTTTGCAACCAAATGCTGTAGATGAATTACACAATGAATCGTAAATACACCAGGTACATTATTCAAATAAGAAAAAACCTAGGCATTTCCAAGTTAATGCGGGAGCTCCGTCTGTTGCACAGGCAATGATATTTACATAGGGATGCGTCTTTCTTTAAAGAACAGCTCAACTGCCGCAAAAAACAGACTCACAGCGAATATCTGCTTCAATTAATAATAGGCTTTTTTGCAAACAGCAATTCTTGGGCTACTTCACCGTCATTAATGAACCAAACATATCTCAAAAGTGATGCTTCATTGTTTGGTAGTGTGGAGTCGTCTAACCGTAAGCCAAATTATTGTCTTTTCGGTACGTTGCATAAAATGTCTTCAACATGTTTAGGCACTTCATCAACTTTTCATTGAACAGAATTATTACTAAGAGGAATAGATTTGGTAACTACCCGCGGCGAAGCATGATGCCCCACTGTTTGTAGGACTTCTTCCATTACGGGTGAAGCAAAACTCGCCAATTGTATGCGGTTTTCCTGATCCAGCAATCATTTTTGAAATATTGTATGAACAATCGAGTCCGTCATCGTTTTTATTTGATTGCTTTGTCATGAGGGAAACAGTTCTGTCGTTTCGTGAGACAAAGTAATGTCGAGGTGAAAAGTAACATATTATTGGCATTGCATCGATGAGTTAATTTCAGTGGTGGGCATCGATCCTCAAAATGTTAGTCCGATCCCGAACTTCCGATCCCGGTCAATGGCTAATTCCAAATACGATTTTTCGATCCCGCCACCAAAAAAATTAAAGCGATCCCGAACTTCCGATCTACCGATCCTAAAATTTACCAGCGATCGCCAGTTTATACAACGTTTTTAAAGCAATTCAGGTTCAATATGAATATACGACATCGTATATATGCTGGTACATCAATCATTTTAAATTCAATTTTTCAAGTTGTAATATGTCAAATACATAATAGCAAAATGCCTACTCTACTGACTACTAAATTCTTTCCAATTTAATTAAATTATGTGAAACAAAGGCGACGCTATCTGTACTTTGTTTGAATTGCCCCGTTCAGACCTCGACTTGCTCGTTCCCCTCCTCCTCGTGGGCTTCCTGAGGAACGGAAAGTTGCCCTTCAAGAAGACGAGGGCCTCGAAGCTCTCGGCAGCCAGGATCGCCCTCGATAGCCACACACTTGTCCCCATCGTACGGTCGGCACGCATCGGACTCATCGGATTGTTTTTGGGGTCTGTGCACATTGGTCCGCATCGTACGGACATCACACATCGGACGGATCGGATTTTCTGCACACATTTTCGGCATTAGACCAATCACCATCCGCAGTTCTGAAGCTTAGCTCTCTCTGAAAGGACATAATCCATCTCTTTGTAGTGTATAAAGTAGTGAAAATATTGAACAGTGATAGTGAAGAGGAAGAAATTGTCGTAGTTAGCTGTTTGCTGAATGGCAGAAGCAGAAGAACAGAAAGTTGAAAAAAGGAAAACATTTATTCACAACATAAACAGAAAAGGCTGGAATTTGGAAAATTTCATAGATTGTTTCCTGATTTTATGAAACATGATGTCAAATTTTTTCGTTACTTTCGCATGACATATTCAAAATTCTCTCACCTTCTCAACATTTTGGAAATGTATATAACTGTTAAGACCTTTCCTGCCTTATGTTCGCTTGGAGGATTCCAGCCTCAGTAAGGATAATGAATAGCAAAAAAACACGAAAGTTAAATATCAAAGCAAGTTGATTTTACAAGATAGTTAATCCATCGCAGCAAAGAATTACCCAAATCAGACTTATTAGGTCTATGGAATGAAGTTCCATAACCGTGTCAGAATTAACACAAAATTGTTTAACAAGAAATTGGGTCGTTTGGCAAGGAGTAACAGGTAAGTAAGGAGGAGACGCGCGAGAGTAACGATCCTAGAACAAAAGAATAACTTTATAAACAACGGAACGCTTACTTCACACTGGACCCTTTACATCAATACAAATTAGAATTCTACGCTCTCCATACACTGATAATGGCATTTACACAAATGAAACTAGAGACGCAAAAATATAGGAATAATCACAAATAGTAATGCTTACCAGCAGCATGGACGTCATGGCACAAAGGAATAGAAACAGAGTGAACGCCACACGCCGCTAGCCAACGAACTTAGGGGACATAGGCAGAGGAATTTACCTTTAGATGTCAAGGTATTTTGAAGCTACCTAATTCTCGTCAACGAATCCTAACAATAACGAAAGGAAATTCCCCATTTCGCACTCCAGTCAGCCCTAAAGAAATACTAGCAGTTTGCTTAAGGCAAGAGGCTATCCGTAGAGGCCATCCGCGTCGTTCGTAAGCTTCGGATTGAATGCTCTTTCGGGGATCCTCGTCGGCATTGCCGATGTTTGATGCGTACGATGCGGTCAAATGCGCGCAGTCACATTTGAAAAAAACGTAAAGAATACTAAAATCCGATGCGTACGATGCGTGTCGTCTGTTCGATACGGACATGTGTGCGCGTACCTTTAGGCAGGAGGATGGCAGGCCCATAGCTGAACATGCGCTCGATTGAAGCGGAGCTCGGGAGAGGCGCGTTGTACAGTTTTTGAAGCTACTGACAAGAAGAAACATCTTCGCGAGACTGATTGGTCGCCTTCGGATTGTATTAATTTTTTTCCGTTACAGCCGGGATCGGAATCGGACTTACATTTTGCAATAGCGATCCTCGCACTCCTGATCATTTCCACCGGGAGGTTCACATCATCAAGTTCGATCCCGATTTGGTAGATCGATCGTGATTGAAAGTTTGGACTTGTGATCCAAACCCCCATCCCTGTTTGAATTTAAAATATAGAACAAATTGACAACGATATTTGAACATCTGACGCAGCGGAGCATCAACGCCCCCTTCATGAGACAGAGGTACTCAACGCCCCTCTGTGCCTTGGTAACGCCCACAAGGGGCGTTTCCGCCCACTTTGGGAATCACTGAGCTAAGCGATTGCTGCTGCTGGTGACATCAATACTTGGTCTCACCGCTGAAGAGCTGCGCCAGGAACTACACTCGTCTCCAGCTTTAAGACCTTTTCATGCCACCCTCGACACTTCTCTTCGTTCAGCTCAGAGCAGTAGCGATTAAGCGTTAACTTCCCCTGAAGAGACCATTTATACAGTCTGCAGGAAAAGTTAGGTACGTTGCAAAAATTAAATTTGCTCCGAGTTACATTTACTGAACACTTATATAACTGAGGTCAGATTTAAGGGGTGACTAAGCTATTACATTATCATCGCCAATAAATGATGGGCAGCATTTTGAGACACCATTTGAGACACTTCGCGCTCATCGAGTTGTCGCACTTCCGATGAGACATCTACTCTCGTTTTGAGACGTTCTGGCTATCTATAAGACACCTGAACAGCCATGAGACGCTTAGAGAGGCAAAAATTCATTTCAGTGTGAATTAGGAAAAGGTTCATCTACTTTTATTGAGAGACGCTAACTGCTAATGGGGTTGCTTGAAAATATGTAAGTTGATCTCCATTATTTTCATACCACTTTTTGAATGTGAACGATGCAGTTCAGTTATTGGTTAGACATTTCACTTCGTAATCAAGAAAATGGTGTTCTTTCATGTGCGCGAAATTGTGCTCTGATTTTATCAGATGCATTATTATTATGAAGTTAAGTGTGAGTTGATACGCAATTAAGTTTTAATCCAATGATTTACATGATTTAACGTGTTGTAAATTTGCCTGGCACTGCACTGGAAGCACTTACAATGCAAATACTTGAAAATGAGTGTTTTGTAATTGATGAAATGCATAGATCATGAAAAAGAATGTGGTTTTTAAATTTAGGCATTCTGTTTGTAGTATTCAGAAAAATTCGAGATGCTGGTAGGGTTTTGCAGAAAATCTACTTTTTCGATCGCTGTCATGTCTTGTAATTTTTCATTCATTGGCGCAAATATTTAGGCATTGAAAGAATTTTGAGGGTAATACTCTGAGCAAAAAAATTTACACTGGCGTACAGCGCACTTTCTCAGATTTCCTATTGCTAACATTGCATGAAGCATGAGTGCTCATGAAAATAACTGCAGTACTATGGGCAGCAATTACAGCTCAAAAAGTACCATGAGAGGATTTAACATAAGTTTGATCATTATGTCGCTCAATGCGTTATTGCTAGCAAAAACCCTAAGATCTGCGTGATGAAGAACATTTTTAGCTGATGGATTACCTACTGTTTGAAGAGACTTTGTAATTGTAAGCATATGATGTTATTTATTTGTCTCTTGAGCCGCAAACAAAACAGTTCCATTGCCGTCAAGCCCAGGCGATGCCAATCAGCATGATGTTGATAACTCAGTTTGCGCTGAATCATCCTACAGGCACAGCTACTCTCCGTTGAGTTGATGACCAAGTGTTGCGTCTGTGTGTGTGTCTAGAAATCTCGTGTGCAGAAGCTGGTTTGCTTCAAGCATTTCTTTAATTATTGCCATCTGCATTTACGAGAATTCGGCAAGGATCACACGAACCTGGTCTTCTAACTGCACTGATGATGTTTCTCCATGCTTTTTGCTTCTCTAGACATCAAAATATAGAACAGCCTAATATTATGGTACTATTTTGAGTGATTAATGATCTGAAACAAGTGATTTGCAAGTGAGGTTAGTGGTTTTAAACATTTGGACTTAACAATGGATGCAGAGGTATTTTGCTTCTCAAAAGTTTTATAGAGAACCGCTAAAGGCAGTATTCTTCTAGAAAAAACGCTTTCCGTGCAATGGAACGGGTTTCTGAAAATAATTGTCCGGTTGAATTATTTGTGTTTAGTTGTCGAAATAAGTTATTTATTGACCTTTTCCGATGACTCCTGACCGTCAGCGTTCAACCTGCTGTGAGCGATAGTCAGTGAAATGGAAGATAGCCTATGGAATTTAAGGACTCAAAGATATGGAGACGAATAGTGAATCATAGTAAAGCGTGATAAAGAGAACCATGAAATTGAATGTTGAAAGCGTGACGGATCCTGAATGGCTGAGCATTAGTAACACACCGAGTTTCTGGCTGAATAAGATTGCCGTAAAACATTGCTCATGTGTCACATTGGAGCTGTGAGCACATCCTGCATGAACCTCATGGCAGAATGGTATATCGTCGCTATGATAGTTTGCCCATATTATGCCAACCCCAAGGGGATAGTAACCCAAAAACTTGATACAGAAAAGCCTATTGTTTCATATTATTTTATTACCATTTAACAACGCTGAAATACAAGCTATAAACATCTCGCATTGTGTTGAATTTTTCGAATATTATTTTTATGCCGATTTAATATGTGAAAATCATTTTATTTAATCACATCAGGTTTTGAAACTATTGATAGAAGTATTTTTTTTCTTAGAAATACTGCTTATCACTTTTTTTCACTCCTAGGTTTTTAGTAATTTGTCATGCAACACAATAAAATATTATAATCATCTATGAAAATAATTATACTTAAGGTGATGTGTCAAACATTTAAGAAATAGAACTTGTAAACTTTCATTTTGTAACGAAACATGGTGCGAAAGTTAGCGAGAAATTTGCATCACATAAGGGTGTTCCTATAACTCAATAGGGACGAAAAAAGGTAGACATGGAAGAAGGTACTTAACAGACTTTGCGGGATAAATTGAATTATAAAATGTGTGCGATGTATCCAAAATATATTTTTTTCGTCGCAACCTATGAGGCGCTCCCAATAAACGGAGAAATTAACAAATAAAACTATAAGGAATAACTCACACGAGTACAGTAAACATGAACTTGCCTTCCAACGTGGTCCAGAGTGTTCAGGGTTCTGCAGCAAAAGGAAGCCACATTTCGTAAGAGTCTCTCAACGGTGCGCGGCGCCTTACGTTCATCCCACGTCTTCAGATATAGCTTAAGAATTAGATTTGCATTTTACCAATGGGACTGATCAATTTTCTGTATATTTTCAGCCTGATGATGTTTGAACATCGAAACGTTGCGTTTTATAGACTTCATAGGTAGTACATTTTAACTAGTGACTGTGTTTCAATAAAGAAGTGTTGAGTGAATTTCTTCGCAACTTATCACGTGATGAACTTCAATTATTTCGTAAAGTTGAGAAATTAGAAAAGAGCTTATAAGCATCCTAAATGACTGTACTTTGTATACTTGAAATATGGCAATACTGTTGCTGCAATGCTAAACAATCTAAAAAACTAAATGAATTTGATGCGAAATGCACCTGGAAACACCAGCGCACTGCGCCATCCCCTCGCCGAACCCCAGAGCGAGTCTCTCTACTCCATTTCTCTGCCTGGAGCTCGGGAACTACTGGACGTAGCTGTCTGAAACTTTGAAACAATACACCTAACTCAATCTGCAACATGAATTCGAAAATTTGGTCAGTTTTAAGGCAAGGGATCCCATAATTTAAGACCTTACTAGACAACGATGAGTAATATTAGTCAGCACGACACCCCTGCCAATGGGCAGAAATACTCACTGTAGATGACCCAGTGGGGGAGACCCTGGCCCGTGCGTATTGGGGAGAAATCTAACATCTAAAACTACAGTATATTTCACAACTCATCGGGTGCAGAAATTCAGATCCATTGAGCCTAACCCCTTTAATGGTCACCACACTTTATACGATTGTGAAAAAGTTATCACAAAAAATAACAGCTGATTGAGGGTTAGGGATTGATCTTGTCATTACCATCAACATCTTTTAACCAAGCAACTGGTCTTTCTCATTTTGTTCCAGGTTTTCCATGACAAATATTGTCTTTCCTTGGTAAAATAGTAAATCAAGAATGATTCCACTTCAGTTTGATATACAAAAGATTATGAAGCCCCTGTAATAGGGCTTATATCTGATGGACCAGCATAGTTTTAACGCCCTAGTGCCATTGTAATGAACCATTTCTTCATCTAAACTTTGGTATGAGCTGTCTTCAACCTTCTTACAGTGGTCACGAAACATTTCAAACAGTTGTCTATGCTTCCAAAATTAATCGTCATTATTGTATTCACAATTGTTGTTAGTAAAATGCATACATATTTTCAGAGATATTAACCTCTTAGAATTCATTACATCATCTACTGCGTCATACCTCAGCTGCGAAGTTCAGTAATCGTCCACTGCAGTAGGCTTGCATACACCCGGGTAGATAGAGCAATATTGCTAGGAATTGTTGTATATCATTGTCATCTGTATTGACACTCTTGGTACACTGTTAAACTGAGTATAAGTTTGTGTAATACGAGATAAGGCTAGTCATTTGTGAAAACTGAGAGGAATACTGATAGGGTGTCAGCATTTCATCTGACCTGGTAAATTCAATCTATGATGGATATTTACAATCAATGTCTCTTTCCCTCCACTGTCGTTCACGCGTGAGAGGCTCATCTGGAAGTTCATCAGTCGACTGAATTACATCAATATTTTGTTTAGCTGCTTTGCGTTTTTTAGTTCTTGGTTCCTCTAGCTGTTGGCTTGAGCTATCTTCATTGGCATGCAATATAGTTGTGCCTTCATCACATGTCTCACCGCCTTCATCAATGTCATCAGCTGTAGCGCCACTGTGTTGGGAATGAAATCAGGGTCAGCTATACCGTCGTCTGTGTCCATGCCATCATCAGAATCATCGACATAATTCGTAGCCACACCTTGCAGATATCTATTTCTGGTTCCATAAAAACGTGAAACATCCATTTTGGGGCCTGTGAAGGTTAAATGCAATGAATAACCCTTGTAAATAACATAGTTCAACAATTTAGTTGAGCGGATTCTCTCCACATAATTTGTACCATGAATGGGCAGCACAACAAAATTGTGGACCAATATTCATGTACCTCACACGGTGTCATAATTATATAATTTTCTGCAAAACATATTTTCAAATACGCTTGCAACAACAAATTGAATATAAAATTTTTAACAGACACAGATTATTTACTTTTTCCACCCGGATATTGAAATAGGAAAACAGAGAAGTTAGGCGACGCGAACACAGGGATCATAAGTTTGTCTACGTTGTGACTTGCCACTACCTCAGCGCCATCTATTGCCTTCTTGATGTACCTACGTGACGCGCAACAATTCCATTCAGCTTCCAGAACAGGAGAAATCACTAATGAACTGAAATTTCGTTTATTTTATCGCTCCTAGAAATGCCTCGGTAATTTTGTTGAGCAAATCATTTAGGAGCAAAAGATTAATTAATAGCAATTAAACTCTGCATAAGGTGTTTTTCAACCGAATGGAACAAACTGATAGGGTCAGCGCGAAAAAAACAAAAAAAATTCTCGAATAAGGACCACCCTACTACATATATTGCTCGTGTACTTGAAGAAGAGTGGTCTCAGAAGGAAATCTTAAAAACTAAGCTAGCTTCTAATTTCTAGTTAGAAAAATTGTTAAGCCGTTGCATTCAAGGCTCATAAAACGTATCAAGTTTCTCATTTACTCGTTATTTCGAACAGAAAGATACTGACATAGGTATATTCAATGTAACGGGAATAATCTGAAATATCGACGTTAGTTGAGAGTATCAAATGAACAAAAAAAATTGCTTGTAATTCTCGTGAAACGTAATTGGTTTTACAATTTAGCTACCATTCTCTCGCTGTTTGTAAAACTGCATGTACGTCGTTAAAACAAGCTTTTTTTGTTGCTAATTGCAGTTATGTCAGTTTTCTACTTGTATTTCCGAATTGAAAAAGTGAACTCTCCACAAGTCCAGTAATGCTCGTATGGCTCACGGTAAACGAGTGAAAAAGGTTTGTAACGTTTTTCGATGTTAGTTCACGACTTTCTTGCGCAGTAAAGGGCAGCATTTGTGTGACAAAATTTTAATGTGGTTTATTGGTTACTGCAGTTCTGAATTAGAATGTTGTTGTGTTCTTCGTTGCGGGATTTTTCAGACTTCCATATCGTTGTGCCAGTCAGTTGCTTGGAAGGGCTGGTGGTTCTCATAATAACACAAGTGGCAATTAGGTTCACAGCCCACATGTTAACATCTGACCTCACTGACAACATTTGTATGCTCTAAAGATAAAAATTACAGCCCCTAGTTATCGTCGTAAGCTAAACTTGCGATGGCATGGCTCCTAAAGAGATTTTAATTGAGAATCTAAGACTCTTGAAGAGATCTGAGTTCAGAGTTTTAGGCTCCTAAAGAGATATTAGTTGTGAATGAGCAGACACATTCTTTGCTGGGTTTAGCAATTTACTTCCTTAGGCGTTTGTCGGTTTTGTGTGCCGAAAGATGGGGATTTTTGTAGTATGCTGTTGGTGTAATTTAATTGGCCTCATTGTGCGTGCTACGGTTAGCTTACCACGCGTAAATCAATAAAATATGAATTCAGCTTTGGATAAATACAGTTTAATAAAATTCAGCAATCAGTCGTTGACAGCAAACTTGATCTGATATGCGTGACTCAACCTACCTAAATTCATCAACACTTTTCCGTGATTTGTACCGCCAGTGGTCACGGAGGGGATTTTCACACTCGTTATGCTGTTGACAGACCAGTAGTTACTAACTCAATTTCCATAAAGCTTAGGCGAGGCTTAATGATGGCACAACCCATTCAATGTTTGCCCATTTTAAAATTGATAACTAATTTGTTTTTTATGTCTGAATTGAATATTGAACTTCAGTTTCACCCATCAAGGACATCGTGTTGAAACAGTATTCTAAATTAGTCGCTAAGAGACCACCACAATGTTTCTTCGTAAAATTGTTCATACAAAGGGCTTCACAGTTGTTTATTCTCCGTTGGATTTCTAGTTTAAAAGCACAATTAAAATCTTTCGTATGAAAACATACAAAATAGAGAGAAAGTTGGATTATTCTTTCAATTATTATCATGCACAGAAGACAAAATATACATGAAAATCTCCTGAAAATCTTGCAACCCTCGAATCCTGCTGCGTGAGGTAGAAAAGGATCATAACCTGCGTTTCTATGTGTAATTTCGTGTATTACCGTTATCTGTTTATTTAAAATTGCTTCATGCTCAATAATTTGACCAGACTTGAGTTAGACTTGAGTTAGGTCTCATTGTGTCACGTGAACAACACACGGAGTGCAGGAGTGATGTTACAAGTTTACAGAACAATTTCAGTTGCATGTTTTGTGGCTGGATTTTTATGAAAATATTATGCAAATCTAACATTGATCCAATATAAATAAAGTCACAAGTAGCTTTTTATCAATGTGTCAGATAAATTTTCCGAAAACGAAACTTGTTTCCTTTTTTGTTTTTTCTTGTTATTTATCCTGAAATGTGGGCTTTAGCCGAAAGAAAAAGTCACGAGAGCTACGGTAGCTCCCTACCAGCACTCGGACTTACCTCTCTCCACAGTCGTCGTCCGCTCAGAGCCGGCTTCCGGTGACGACTGCTCAGAGGGGAACGACACCCCTCCCGGAGCAAGCTGATCACTCCTCCCGATTGCCGGGTGCTCTCACCCGGGACAACCGCACAGCGTCGCAGCTGCAGTAACTTTTCTGTAGTTTCTCCACAGAAACTACAAGCCCAGCGTCGTCACTACGTCACGGTACTAAGCAACGGCGCAACGCAAAGAAAACCAAAACACGCTGTAACGTCCTTACACCACGACTGTCCAGAGCACACTGCCTCCCGGTCGCCCGCCGACGCGCGGTCGCGGCGGCAAGACCGCCATCTCTCGGAGGCAGAGCGCACACCGTTAGAGCGCCCTCTGGCGGTGGCAAACACCACAACACCACAAAATTTTTTCGTAATCTTATCAGGTAATTTTAGCTCTTACATTTAATTCAGTTTCAATGATACATTAAAGGTATTTAGGTAAAGTAATCGAAAACCTAATCATTCATGTTAGTCCGAGTGCGTGAAAGGTCCGTCATGTGCTCTGGTTCAAAGTTTCCCTCATTGCCAGAAGTCGCTGTATCGTCTAACTATAATGAGTTACCAAATATCCCAACGCAGTTCGCTTATGCACTTCCTTAGAGACAGTGCTAGTCGTGATTTGGAAATGGTATTGCGCTATGCGATCTTATATGCAATATGGAAGGAGTTAAATTACCAGTTAGTTTTAAATTCGTGTGGCTAACGGCGATGGGGAAAGATGAGGAAAATTAAAAAGGAATGAGAAGTAAAAGGAATTTATGATTGAATAAATCTAGAAATGTACCAAATGCAAAAAATCCATTAATTCTTATAGTATACAATGATGCTTTGGAAAAAAATTTTCTTTCAAATGTTCCTTAGATGTTTTGGTTTACTGGTTGGCTCAATAATAAAACAATCGTAACTAAATTATAATTAATCATGAAAGTTACGATAAGTAGGTGTCAATAAATAATGAATAATGATAAGAAAAATTAATAAGGAAATAACTACATGTAATTGTCTTTCTTTAATAATATACTTCCCATAGCTTGTTTAGGAAGTTTTGAAAATTACATCAGATATCGTCGAACAAATTATTGTTGTCGCGTTAAGAGAAAAAAATTAACTAACTTTGTCGTATTAAATAGTGTGGCCACAAGCATTAATATTCATTTTAAAATTATCTCATTATCGCGAGCACAACTGAAAACAATTCGGTATTTGTGAAGCATTATACTTGTATGTCATCTGTGATGGAGGAAGTGGTGTGTACAGAGGCTGTACACAATTTCCTGATCCGAACGAAAAGGTCAATGTTTGTGATGAAATCCAAAGCATTTATTACTTGGTGTGTTGGCGTCAAGCTTTATCACCAATGAGAGCATAGAGGTTCCTTTAGTTTGCACTATGCGACCAAAATAGTAATTTATTAAACGAGAGAAAAGTAACAAATGAATACACTAACATGAGCTTATAAAATTAGTCAAAAAAATTTTCAAGTCAAGTAATCAAATTCATTTGGCGTAGATATGCATAAAAGGAAACTTACACAACGCTTCAGCATCAGAATATTTTTTATTTAATTGATATTTCAAAGCACTTGGTAATTGATCGAATTAACCAGTTTATGTTAAAAACCAAATGAGATTTGACATTGTTACATAACAAAGAATACATTACGACCCAGGTAGAATCGCAGTAACTGCTGCTATTTGGTATAATGCTTCATATAAAATGTGTCGTTTAAAATGGCTTTAAGAGTAAAATGAAATATTGAGTATTTTTTTCCATTTTTAAATGAAACTCAAATTGCCGAGCTATACAATAATAAACGTTCGCACTAGAGTTCTGTAACACAGCGACGAGAGACAGCTGTTGAAGTGCGCATGGTAGTGATTCTTGGTGGTGGTGACGAGTCGTACACGTACACGGAGTCGCTCAGGCACACTGAGAATGTGCGAGGTAGACGTGGGTGCTGCCCGGGCGCACCCACGTTAAAGTTGCTCCACTCTATGTGCGTCTGCGAGTCTGTGTACCTGCATGGCTAGTCACCGTCACCAAGAACCACGCCCACTTTAACAGCTGCCACACGTCGCTGCGTGACACAATTGTAGTACAAACATTTATAATGGTATATCTTTGCCATAGAAGTATCATTTAATAATGGAGAAAAACACTCTATGCTTCATTGTACACTTAAACGTCTCAGCCGTCTTAAACGACACATATTATATGAGTTAGACTAAATAAGAGCACAATCACTGCGATTCTACAGTGTCATAATGTATCGTTCGTATGTTTCGATGCATTGTTGACGATGCAAATCTCTTTATTTTATATTATAAAAATGTAGTTCATTCAAACAAACATATTCTTTTAATATCAAGTGAATAAAAGAATTCTAACAGGTTCTTTGTAATATGAATTAAATTAAAGTAATCAAGTGCTGAAGCATTCTGTAAGATGCCTTTTTTATATATTGACGACAAATGAATTCGATTAATTTACTTTTAAAACTTTAGTGCAAAACCTTAAAGGGGTACGGCCAGACTGAATCCGTTGGCGCTGACGCGTGCGTACGCTTCACGCTGTCTCACGCTTACATTTGAATGGAGGCGGCCACACTGCACACTGATGCGCGCGTTCATCGAGAAGCATCGGTGGCAGGGTTGCCGATTTAGCCTGAGCCCTTTTCAATATCTTTAAGTCTTTAAAATTTAAATTTATCCCTGGCGCGTTTTTAAACCCCTTTTGTACTAGTTTAACACGTATTTAGACTGTTTTTGTTCATTTTTTATAAAAAATTTAGGGTTGAAGATACGTACCGAGTACTTATAAGAAAATTTCTGTAAAAGTTCAATCTCTAGCAAGTTTAGAGCATTTTATACACAATTGTTGTCTCTATGCATAGTATCTACTCAAAATTACCAAAACTTCATTGCATCATCTAGTTAAAATCAAGTTCATTACTCGTTAAAACTCCAATGGTTTGATCTGACGAAAGGGATGGGTGAGTAACTTATTCTGTTTTATTTGGTGGCAGTTTGGCATGAAAACAGTGACAGTAACAATGTGTGTGGTAATTTCACTTGATTTATTGAAGGAATTCGTTCAAAGTTGTCAGTTTTGACAATATTTCAGCATAATATTTTTCTTTTGATCTGCGCTCGACAAAATTAAACCACCATGGAAAAAGAGGACACGCAAAAGTTCAGAAGCGAGTGGCGTAATAATCCAAGGTATAAAGATTGGTCGCAGCGAATTGAAGGCGACAGTGCAAAATGTCGTCGTAAGTATTGCAAATGTGTAATTTCTGCTAAAATATATGACATAGAGTGACATATATCTACTGCAGAACGTAAGACAGCTACGAAATCTTTCGGTGCTCAGCGGTCTATTCTACTTTCTTTTGTTAAAATGGAAAATAATGACACCAAAAGAGTCGAGTGTAAACTTGCTCTTTTCCTTGCTTGCCATGGTGCCATTTCTAAGTCAGATCATTTAGGTACTGTTCGCAAAGCCCTCTTTTCTGCTAGTACAGGTTGCAACGACTTGAAACTCCATCGTACCAAGTGAATAGGTATAATTTGTATCGTTCTGGCTTTCTATTTTCAACAAGATTTAGTCGAAGATATTGGTGTTGGGTGTTTTAGCATGATAATTGACGAAAGCAATGATTTTTCAACTAAGAAATCATTGGACTTGATTATTAGATTTTCT